>CM036943.2:34161119-34333119 GCA_020352615.2 Yoshiicerus persimilis | reverse complement strand
CCAAATACACAGCACGAAATACTGCACAAGTGAATAAAACGATCCAAGTCTTTTGACCTCCTTTTAGGATCAGAGGTCCTGCTAAGTCGACACCGATTATTTCAAACACTGAGGCGTCGCGAACACGGTTAAGGGGTAGAGGAGCAGGAACGGCATCCAATCTCTTTGCATCAAAGCGTTGGCATTGAAGACATTTCCGTAAAACTTCGCGAATGGCTTTCCTGGACTGCATTATCCAGTAAGTCTCTCTCAAACATGATTGCAGTACTTGCACTCCCGCATGTCCCATCTGCATATGTTTCCAATGAATTAGCATCCGTACAATAGGGCTTTCACTTGGTAAAACTATTGGCAATTTAAAATTATGAAGGTCATCTCTCATAATTATCTTGGTCTTGACTCGGATAATTCCCTCCTCATCAGTAAATGCTTGAAGACGAATTAAACGATCATCATCATGGCAGAATTCTTCTCCTTGAATGAGTTTCACCAAAAAACGCTCAGCTTTCTGAAGTTCTTCCACGGTGAAAATAACTCCTTCAGGGATTTGTTTCTTTATATCCTTTTTCTTCAAACGACCATCCTTGGTAGATCTCAGAGAAAAGGCAATTGTTTGGAGAAGTTTCTGATAATCCTTAATATCTTCTACCAAGACATCAGAGAATTTCTTACCAGTTGTAGTACTTAGTTGAGTTACAACTGTCTTCTTCCGCTCAGAGTCCACCACCTCCTTGTCATAAGTACATTCTGTTTTGGGCCAAGACTCCTCTGCTAGCTTCAGCCAATCAGGGCCCTCCCACCACTGGGATTTCAAAAGTTGCTCCGCACCGCATCCTCTTGAAGGTAAGTCGGCAGGGTTGTTTACTCCAGGCACATGGCTCCAAGAGTCGCTGCTGCTAAGTGATCGAATGTCCTTCACTCTATTCCCCACGAACGTCCCCCACTGGTCATCGTTTCTTATCCAGAACAGGGCATTCATTGAGTCCGTCCAGTAACGTGTAGGCATTTCTTCATAATTGATAATCTTTTTCACACTATCTGCCAGCCGAGCTCCAATTAGGCAAGCTAATAGCTCCAACCTGGGAATAGTGACCATCTTGACAGGAGCCACTCGAGACTTTGCCAAGACAAGTTGAACTGAAACTCCTCTATCGTTTTCTCCTCTCAGAAATACGCAAGCAGCGTATGCACTCTTACTTGCGTCTACAAATACGTGTAATGTCCAGTTCTCTCTTTTGACATCAGTGTTGAACAGACACCGTGGTACTTTTACTTTCTCCAGTGACTTCAGTTGCTTTAACCAGGTTTGAAATCGCAACTGCAAATCCTCTGGTAATTCTTGATCCCATCCAACCTTCAACTCCCAAGTTTCTTGAAGTATTAATTTGGGGCACAGAGTAACTGGACAGCTGAACCCAATAGGGTCGAAGACTCGATGGGCAATTGATAGAATCTTCCTCTTCGTGACTGGAACATCCGAGTCGTAGGAAACTCCTCTCAGGTCACAACACAAACTGTCCCCAGGTATTTCCCATGAAAGGCCAAGAACTGGTACAACTTCGTGTTCTTTTGTATTCTCGTCATTCCAAATCCAACCCCGGAGGTTAAACTTGGCACTCGACATTAATTCTGTTGATTCGTTAATGAAATTAGTCAACTGTGTCTTATTATCTAAACTTACTACACAGTTGTCCACGTAGAGCGACGTTTTCAGTCTTTGTGCTGTTAACTGCAAATGTTCCGGTGCACCATCCAGATGGTAATTTATCGTAGCTCCTAATAGAAAGGGACTCGACGAAACACCGAACACAACACGACAATGACGGAAAACTTTGATTATTTCTTGCTCTTCCTCCCACCACAGAAATCGGAGGAAGTCTCTATCGGCAGCTCGAATTCCAATCTGCAGAAATGCTTTTTCAATATCTGCTACTACTCCAATTCGACTCAACCGGAAGCGAGTCACCACAGTTGGCAGCAACTCCAACAGGTTTGGACCTTTCTCCAAACAATCGTTGAGTGACGGCGACGATTTACCCCGAGCAGAAGCATCAAAACAAGGTCTTACCGGGGTGGTCTTACTCTTTTCGTTTATCACTGCTCGGTGAGGCAAATAGTGACCGAATGTCTCCAATTCTTTAGAAGGCACTTCTTCTATGATTCCTTGCCGCTCCCATTCCCGGAACAACTCACTATAAATTGTCATCTTGTTTTCAGCTTTCATTCTCTTGGTAGTTGTAATCAGTCGCTGTTCCGCTATTTTCCGATTGCTGGAGATTTCCGGGTGACCGGCTATCCATGGCAGTGAAACTTCGTAACGCCCACTGTCATCTCTCGTAACTGTCTGCAGAAAATGTTCCATGGCAGCTTCCTGCAACTCTTCGTTTGTTTTGTTTTCTACTGGGTCTGTTATCCCGATTGCATCCAAGTTCCACAAATCGGAGATAGCTCCTTCACGAACATGTAATGTTGTGACCAGCAGGGTACTGTCTGAATTAGAAGACTTTCCAGGGATTTTGCCCGTCAGAGTCCAACCGAGGCGTGTTTCCAATGCTACTGGTCCGCTGGATAACATATGTATTTTCCCAGTAGTTAGTTTCCCTGACACATCTGCTCCAATTAATAAGTCGATTTCGGAACAGGTATTTCCAAAATCTGTCAATTTGATCCCCAACTTTTTAGTTTCTTGAATCCAGGGACCTCTTTCTATTTTCGGGATTTGCCCACAGATTTTTGTTTCATCGAGAACAGCGAAATGACATCTGTATTTTCGATCTAAGCTTTCGAGGTACACTCGGTATTTTCTGTGAGTTTTCTTTTCGGTGCTGTATCCACCAAACAATTCATGAGTTATTGATTCCTCTCCCAGGAGTTCACAACCAAAGTCACGGGCAACTCTGGTTGACACATAGGAACGCTGTGCTCCTCCGTCCACAAGAGCGCGGATTATTTTTTCTTTTCCGTTGACAAGAAGACGCACTAACAATGTCTGTAGCAAAACTTCTTCTGTACGGGTCTGGCTCGTTAGTGAACTGCTGACTTTGTTGTCGGTTGACTCCGTCTTCTCATTTTTAGCACTTTCTGTGTTAGATGTATTTTTGCGATGTGACGGCAGATCAGGACAGACAATTGCAAAGTGATTTTTCTTGCACACTAAACACTGGTGTTTGAACTTACAGTCTTTGGCCATATGATGTGGCTTCAGGCAACAATAACAACAGTTTTTCTTGGACATCAATTTTCTTTTCTCTTCCAAGGTCATGTTATGAGCTTTTCGGCATTCGGAACTCTCGTGGGAATTCTCACAGAAAATGCAGGAAGGGGATTTCTTTTCCTTATGTTGTTGAGTTGACTGGTTTCCACTAAAAAGACCAATAGCTGTTGGAACATCTGTCTCTTCTATTTTAGTTTTTGCTTTCTTCGCAGTGTCAGCTTTTCCAACTGCAAAACCAGTTCTTGCCATCCCAATCCTCTCCTCTCCATCAACTTCTTGACGAAGAAACACCATAAGTAAAGTCAATTGATTTGTAATCGTAGGGTTGGTGCTGGTCACCAAATTCCTATTCCTTTCCCATGTCCTCAAGACGTCTTCGGGAAGACAAGACTCCACTAGGGGGTAGAGCATGGCCGCGTATTTATCGGTGGTAACTCCAAGTGTCCCTAATGCTCTCAATTGGGCTTCCAATTTATCGTATAAACTGGACATGACAATTTTCATTTTTGGATTCATTACAGTTTGTAAAACCAATTTAAGTAACTCACGTACGTAGACCTCCACCAGAAGCTCCTCTCGTCCGAAACGATTTTTTAAACTTTTAATTGCTTCTGGGTAGCAGTCTGCGCTCGGTGGGAAACTCTCCACTAGTTCTCTTGCCTTCGATCCTACCTCCGTGGCTTGCAACAGGTACTGGAACTTGTCCGATGCGTCTAGCTCGTTGTCTTCGTCTATCTTCTGGAACTGACCCCAGAAGCCTAACCATTCCTTTGCTTCGCCGTTGAACTTCTTCAGCTCGATCTTGGGCAACTTGAATTTACGTTTTGATCCTGGAGATGAAGCACTTGACGTCACACTGAGGAACTCGTCAGCTTGACCTTCTTTTTCCTTTTTGAAAAAGTTTTCGAATTTTGCTTGCACCTCACAGAGACGATCACTGTACTGCTCTACTGACAAGTATTCTTCATCGAATTCGGCTTGGGTTGCATCCTCCTCCAACAACTTGTCACGAATCTCTTCATCAACTTCCACTAATTGCTCGTTTTTGAGCGTTAACTTTTTCATAATAGCATTGAGCGTCATTTCGACAGGATTTTCTTTGGCCAATTCATCCTCCAGCGACGTCGCAGCTCGCGTGAATGCCGCCCGGACGGGGGCCCTTTTCCTCTTCAAACCGTCCATTGCACTCTCCAATGTGTCAAAAGTCACTCGAAGCACAGAAACAAGTCTTTCTAATGACACTACTCAACTTGACTTCCTAACCAGGGGCGCCAGAAATGTTATGACAGGCTATAAAAATACCCTTCTTATACCTACCAAAATTTCGATTCTCAAGTCCTGTAAGTTGAGTCTGCAGTGCAATATAATGTTCTTGCCAATAATTAAAGTGTCCCAAACGATTGCCACTTAATACTTAGATTTTATTGACAACTAAAGACAAATTAATCAGTAACTTACAATCAAGAACAATAAACTAATAATCAGATTACTTTCAATCAGATTCTAGAATTTTCGAGAGCAAAATCTATCCTTCGACTGTCACACTCGAACTATTACTACTACTGTATCAGACTATTTCAGACTGAACACTCAACACTACACTATGTATTAGCTAAGATAAATAATTCAATTTATGCGGCGTTGAGAGACACCCATTACATACATACAAAAATGCCATGAAATGCGACAACTTTATTGTATGGTACAAATACAATCTTTATCTATTTGTAATACCTATGGGAAATTCCTCTCTGAAGGTGCACTTCCACCTTTTAACATTAAAACTACGTGATTAGCAAGCAGAGTATATTTTTATGGAAAGGGGATTTCACAAAATGCTCCTTCTATTTCGAATGTGATGTCCCTCAAACCATTACAGTCTCATGTCGTTTGTTAGTTAGGAATAAAACTAATGATTTAATTTGGAGTAAGCTATGAAATGAACTAAGAACTAGCGTTCACTGATATTAGCCCTCCTAAGTAGCTTTGGGCCTACTTGGATTAAGTGAAAGGAAAGTGGATAACTAATGCAGATGCAAGTAGGCACTTAGCTCCTGGCGATTTCATCTAAAGCAGAGTAATAGTAGTAAAGCACAATTCTGCTTTGTGCTTCTGATCCTAAGGACTGAATTAGAAGTTATTCACGTAACATATGAAAGGAAGCACCTACATAGAGTATGACCGATGGCCTAATTACAATAGGTATCTAATAATACAGCTGCCATATTCTAAGCATATGGGTCCTTAATAGTCCGTATGTATACAATGTAAATTGTACAAATGTACGTATGATGTATAAATAAACCAAAGGCAGTTTGCTCAACTCTTAAATGACCATTTGATTGCTTGATTGATGTGCAATAAATAATAATTTGGTCTCCCTGAAATCAGGTTGGTAATTTTAGTTGAAGCGGTTTAATTCTGACAGTATTCATGTAGCATATTTTTTGCGTTAAAAACGGTTTAAATCTGTAAATGTGGCAATAGTTGCTTTGAATAGTATTTTTTAGAAGCTGAAGCTAGTGGGTCAGTTTTTGTAGAAGTTTGTTAAATCGAAAACTAGTCAAAATATTTATTTCAGTGGAAAAGAGTGGTAAACCTTAGAATGATTATTCTGGATATTTGTAGTAGAATCGTGACTAAAGGTTTTGTTTCATTTTAGGTTTCAGTCGTATTGGAATTACATATTAAAACGGAATAGGAGAAAGGACAAGGATAGCCATTTCCGATTGATTACTTTTATAATTTATTACTGGTAAAGTGGGAAACAACTGTTAGTGTACTGTTCAACACTCGCTTATAGAATATAATACTTTGATACTAGGACTTTAGGACATATATTGCCGCAAGTCAAACACTGCCATTAATTCGGTGCCAAAGAATCTATTGAGCTGAAAATTGGTTGAAGGTTGGAATCAATCGAGTGGAAAAGTTGCACAAGGCCCGCTAAAACCATTTCTGCATATTTTATCCAATCTTCTTTGCATTTAATAGAACTTAGGTATACCTAATACAATTGTGCAAGTTGCATAGTTTTTGTCCATATAAAATGTCATTTAAATGCCTGCAGATGTATGGGATATGAAACCACATTTACTGAGTCATTGTCATATGTGACGTGAAAAGGATGTTTCCTCATTCCTCTATAATAAATGTTTAGTTTATGAGGACCGTAATTTCAGTTTTATTAGTAAACTACTACATTTCTACTATCCAAACTTCAGGAAAGTGCATTTATTAATACCTAGGTGTATTCATGTGTTCTGTAGTTGGTAAATAGTAGAAACGTATAGTTGACTTTAATTCCCAACTTTCTTTATGAAGAGAATACATTGTGTGGGCCATATTGTTTGGATAGAGAGTAAACATGTAGATAATACATAATGCGGTGTTCCTGTAATAGTTCTGCCTGCGTATGTAAATGTGGGCAATACTGTTGTGAGAAATTGTTAGCGTTGACAAAGGATAACTCTATAGTTGCATATTATTAGTTGATAGAAAATTTAGGTAGGCAGACAAACTGACAAGAGAGAGCTATATTGTTTGTTTGTGGAGTATGTCTGAAGTGCATAACATGTAGAAATGTTCACAAGAGCAAAGAGATGAAGGCTTAACAGTAATAATATAATAAGTTAATGGTGTAGCTCCAGCGTTATGATTGAAAGACCAAATGCACATAAGCATTACGTATATAGGTATGTACAGGTTTGCAATGGTAATATGAATAGGAGCGAACAGAGTGTGTGTGCGGAGTGAAATGTTTGTGTTCTGCAAAATGCATGGTGTTTCTCATAACACAACATAACCGTGTATGTGCGTGGAATGTTGAATGTTCGATAAGTCTGTGTACCATAATTACAGCTACCTGGCTACGTTAGTTCCTATAGTACAAACTCAACTTTATTCTATGTACATGCGAAACACAAACAAACCAAATGGCATTCATTATGAATTAGGAGAGTAGCAGCCAATCGATACATTTAGGGTGGTCACCTTTGCATTCATTCACATACATCTCTTTACTCTTTACATATTATGTTCCTAGAATCACTAAGCTTTTTTCCGTGCTTGCCATTATATGCTTTTATAGCCTTTCATGCAGAATACATTCAAGATTCGAATTGCAAGCGAAATACTAACTAAAAGTAACTTTAGTGTGCTCAAAATATTTTTTACCGAGAAAAATATGTCATACAATGGTTTCATGTTTGATTATAATGAATTTTGGATAAATAATGATACCTAAACAGGTGAAAACGAGAAAATTCAGATGAACAAACTTTTACCAGGAACATAAAGTGTGATAAATGAATTTGCAGAATTGTTGTAATTGTGTGTATAATGGAATTTTGTAGACATGTGCATAAATATTGATAAAAAATTGTGGAAAGGGGAAATGGGAAAATTAAGATGAGCTTACCGATGATGAAAGCCATAGAGACATCTAGCCTTTGAGAGTAGTGACCCCAGGTCAATCTGATAGCGTCTCTGGCACTGAAATGTCCAGGTGCAGATGTGATCAAAATAATCAGTCTGATATCTTGTCCATCGTTTGGACAAACTTGAGCGTTCGGGTAGGAGAATCCCGGCTCGTAGATCTGTCTTGTCCAGATCGCATTCTTAAGGTAGGCTGGAACTGACTTGGAACTGACCAGCTTCTTTTTCAAGGCCGCCAGTTCATTTTGGGACTGCTGGGTCAGTGTAGGTCTGACACCCTCCCCCGCAGACCTGCGACCCGCCTCTCCCGGTCCGCTCTCCTTCTTCTTCCCCACATCCCGCTTCTCAGTCTGCGCGCTACCCGCTCCTCCTGCAATATAAATCCACTTTTTAAATTCTCTTTCTTTAAGTGTTTATAGATTGTTTACTTGGTACAGCATGACATGAATTTGCATTTGTTAAGGTACTGAAGTTCGTTACACCGCTTGGCGCTTACACCTAATTGCGCATTTGATTATTGCCTTGTACAATAGGAGTGTCTTTTTATGCAATAAATGTTTACAATTAATGTGTATCCGATTTTTACATTAGTTAGGATTTATGTGCCAAGATTGAATGTAAGATTACTTTGCATTCCTGAGTTTATTGGTATAATATGGTTCCTAATAAACCAGAAAGGGTATGTCCAGGTGCTTCCCATAATTTCCCCAGTGATTTTCCGTTTATGATCACACAATTTACATTTCAAGACAGGACAAAGCAGGGATTATGTAAAAAGGTCTTCTGTGAAGACATGTACTAGGTATTTTATGGTTCCCATTTCTACGTATTTACCGTAGTGCTGCTAGGATATTGGAAGTTTAAAGATGAGGAGAAAGAAATGAGAATGTGGTATGCAGTGCAGTTCACTAACTGATAATAATATTTACTACAGCACAATGGCAACAAAAGAAGTACTTAATTGTACGTGCACTGGCAATAATCGAAGCAGCATTCAATGTACTCGTAGCTGTAGCGAACACGGACTCGTATACATTGTACTGTGTGTTGTGTTTCACTTTAACATGTGAATAAACGGATCCCGACCGACAAATCTTGTTTGTCTACTTTTGTTTGTTGACTTGGATTTGCTCACATAGTGTTATCTGCACTGAGATTGTTGCCTTGCATCGACATTGGCATTGGATTGGGATGCTAATCAAAACATCTTCATCAAGTGAAATAGCGGAGCTTTGGCTTCAACCTTTACATGACTGACTCGCTCGACTGCAAAGACCTTTGCACACATTCCCCCTCCACTCCTTCCCCTCCCCTCCCGCGTATACGAGTTTTTCCTCCACTTCACCTTTACTACCTCAAGCACTACACCACTAACATTGTTGTGTAATACTTTATGGCAATTGCCAATTTCCCATCCAGTCTAGTCAGACAGTCTCTCAGGCACCTCTCCTAATGTCATGGCGCCAGTGCAGGACCAAAATCTAACCTCCCTGCTCAAATGACCTTTCAGGGAAATTAAATACTCACTAAGGCAAAATCTGCGCACTAGCAATCACAGCTTTTCTAACGTCCCTCCCTCCCTTCCCATTAATATTGCGTAATAATTCGTCTTTTCAATAATAATTCCACTCCAAGGTCGATATTCTCTTTTTTCCTCAAGCAAATCGGTACCAAAATTATTGATAAAAAAAACAGATTAAAGTAAGAAGGCTCACGTTGAGCACCCAAAATCTTTCATGTAATATTTCCCTCTTCTAAAAAACTGCTAGTTAGAAAGAAATGTTATCAATTCTGTATTCCAAATAAAGGCCTATTCAAATATACAGTACCTACTACAATATTTTCAATTCAATTTAAATTATCATTCACAAAATGTATTGCACGATTGAGAAACGCAAAAATCATCAATGCATGCAAGCACTTCCAGGGAATTGTTACTACAAAGTGAATTAAATTAAACAAGGTGTACTGGAATACGGCCTAAATTTAACTTCCACAAAAATCGACCAATCAGTGCTAGTTTATTTGTGTTTAATAATTTATTCATTCCCAATGGCCTAATTCTGTAAATGCATGTATTTATGATTTGATTTTTCCCAGAATAAAACTAGCTAACTAGTACCAATGTCGGAATACAAAACGGGAATGTAATTTAAAGAGAAATGTAATACTGTATTGAGAATTTTTACATAACACCTTCATTGTATAGTTTTAGTAGTCTTTCGATGGCCAATATATTTTTAGTTGGCGAAATTATTCATTCATGGGGAAATAATTATCTTCTTAAAAACAGTCCTCTCAAGTTTCGAAGCGGTAGTTTAGGTGTTGTTAATTGCAATAGAAGTCTTATAGAAATTCTAAAGCGGTAATGCATATATTAGATTGAGGGAGTAAGAAAATTTTTATTGATGTTTACCTGAAGAGGCAGTTTGCGGTTGACTGGCAATTAGACTGACTTGGGAGTGAGGATCGACGAGGACGAGTGACGCAGACCCCACGCCCGACGAACTGCTCTTCACACTTTTGCTTCCTGTGGGTTGGGATAGGTTGTTAGTGCTTCCAGTGCCCGTCGTGTCACCTAAAACCAATATGTAAACATTTATTACGTAATTAGTTGGTTGCAATCAGTTAAAAATTGAAGGCATGGTGCAATGCTCTTTGAAATTACTTGCTGACTTCTGGGGATTTGCCTATCGTCACTTAGTCAATTATGACTAATTTGCATTAGTATTAAATGTAGTTTGATTACCGTCTAGTCCGGATGACTCGAAGTAGGAGGGTGAGGTCAAGAATGCGGAATAGACGAGTAGGAGTCCAACTACTGTCAGCACCATGCATGAGTGGACACATCGTAGACGCATAGTAGCCATCAGTCATCTGCAATAATAAGTCAATCAAACAAAACATGTCAATTACTAAAGAAAACAAAACTTTGGGCTAGACGCTACACCTTCGTATTTTATGGCAGTACTTTGACTCTGACTTTGTTTTGATGGTCTGCAAACAAATTCCTAGACTTATATCTCTTTCCTCAAATCAAATCACACTCACACCCCTGTCTCACAAACAGATCTTTGCAATTCTAGGATTGCATTAGCAAGCAGGTTTTTTTTCTCTTCCCTATTCCCTGCTTCAGTGAATACGAGTTTTAAGTTTTTCACTGTACGTGCAGTTGTAAACTTTACTAAACTATCAAATAATTATATCTTTCAGTCTCAGTCTACGTTACATGTACAATTAGCTGCAGTATCACGTAAAAAACGAAATATTTGTTACTCAAAAATGAAAAATGCATTTTCACTCATGTACCTATAGTACTTGCATGCATGTATCTTTCATAAATTATTTGAATAGATGCATATCTAAGATACCTTGTGCATCAATACCCAATATCAATGCATTATTAAAGGAACCTTGATGATTATCAAGAAACAATACCAAAGTTTCCTCAAAGTGAAGTCTTGTTTCCTCGAAAGTGAACAATATGTACAACAGAATGGAAAAAACAGTCGAAACAAATAATTATAGGGAATGTCATGCAAAAAGTAAAGTCTGTCTCAGGTTTGGAGTCTGCATACTAAAATATTGATGGATTTCATGATGTTCATGTTTTATAACCATGTCCCTAGCAAATGATGGACAGATAGAGATTGAATTTCCTACTGATAATATATAGTGTTCTAAATAATTCAGTTATGGGAAACCCCCGCATTTCATTTTCCTTTGGAGTATATCGGCCACGCATTTTGGAGCTGAAAATTTCCAAAGTTGCCTATTTATCTGCGCAAAACAAAAATTTGCCCCTTTTCTTGTTTGGATACAATAATTATATTCAGGACCTCTCAATTTTATCAACTAATTACTATCATCATCTACAAAAGTGTGTTATATGCACATTTTATGTGTGTGTGCTGTTAGTGATAGTGATGTACATTGTCAATAGCGTTTACATAAGGGGAAGCACCTTGGTGTATTACTTGCTTATTGTAATGTGATATATTATGTTCGTCGCCACTAGTAAAAGGTATTTGCATTCATTTGCAAGATTTAATTTGAAGGAAATTGCTTTGAATATTTGTAAAAGTAATTGCATGGCTATACGTGCGGATACAACAGATTTTAGCCTTGAAACATTTAGGTTGTACTCTAAGAAGTTTGCTTTAGTACTACATGATATAATATTTACATGAGAAACAACGTAGCTACCTATACAAGTGGATATACAATGAAACTGAATGTAAATTAGCCCGGCTTTATTGACTTTTTATGTCCTGAGTCTGTACACAAAGAATATTCAGCAGTAAAAGTACATCGCAGTTCCTCTTCGTTTTTTGCTGCACATACAATTTGCTGTATCGCCTTCCTCCTCCACTTACTGTATGCTCCTTAATTACTTTTCCTCATTATTTTACCAAAGTCCTCGCACCTTCGGTTTCAACGTTCAACACTTTTTCGTTTCTTTGAGAAAAAATATTTACAGAGAACAACTGTCAGAAATGATTTTTAAACAAAATAATCAACTAATTATCGCAATACCTTCGTCGTTTCGCAGCTAGTTGAGAAATTAGCAATTTGCTATGAAAGCAGAGCGGTTTAGAGTAAGTACTTGATTAACTTAACTGTAATGCTAGATGATTCATAAATATTTAACAATCCTTCGTGTTATTTTCACAGTGTGACTCTGTAATTACGTAAACGTTTCATTGGGAATTATTAATGATATTAAAGATGCGTTTGTTTGTTAAATGAATGGAATCTGCTCGTACAAAACACGAAGAGCATGAAACAGCAAGTATTTACTCTGTATGTAAGTAGCGAAACCGTTTACCGATTGTGGGACACTGTACAATCCTTGAAATGATTTATTTTCTTACAATCACGATGCAGTAATTCATGAATGCAAACATTGACCGACAGATGTGTAAAGCAAAAACCGTGTTCTTCGAATACTTAAGCAAAGAGAACGAAACAACCTTCACAATTATTTGGTTTCCTTGTCTCTATTTGTAGATATACCATCTTTAGTGTCAATTAACGTCTCTATTTAATATTGCCTGATATATTCAGAAGTCTTTTTCTTTTACTTACGTAAGTAAGTAAGTGTAACTTTTAGGACCAAAATGACCTCCAGGCCAATATTAATACTATGCTAAATTAATAGTCCCTGAAAGAATCAATACCAAATTGCACTGCATTGTAGGCGTAGGTGATGGTTCTATTTTGGGTCTACCAGCAACTTTCGTTGTAGTATAAATCCCAGTATTTAATGGAATTCGGGTAAAATACGTATTTCTAGAAACACATTTGCTTACTGTGAGGTACAAGTTGACAAATTGTGGTCTAATCTGCGGTAGTATGTAGTGACAATGAGATAAAGCGATAAAACAAATGGAAAAGTGGAAATGGAAATAGGAAATACATGGATAATTTGACGTATTGCGACAGAAACAGGACAGTGTTGGAATTTGTTGTGAGAGAGAGGTACAACAGCAAAAGAGTTGGATGTGAACTGAATTGGGAGTGAAGAAAGTGTAGAATTTTGGATGGTGGCCTGGCGTGGTGACCCCACGTGCTGTTTAGCACTTAAAATGGAATGATTTATCATATCAGAAAGTAAGATGGGTTTAGAGGAAGGGGAGCAAGGTGAGTTTGCTTGTGTATGATTGGATTGCATAAGAAAGTGGTTCTTGTCTCGGTGTGACATTAAAAATAATAAGTGCAAGTTCTGTTTGCATTTGCGGAGTGGCTGGAGGTCTGCGGGTTGAGTCCGTGAATTTTTAATGAGACAAAGTGCCTGCTCCTAGTTGCAAGTCTTGACAATTTCCAGCCGCAGACGATCTTCTTTTCATTTCTTATGTATGTCCAAGTGTGTGGTGGAGGCCTTGGGTGATTCGCGTGGAGGAATTGAGGCAGAGGAGCACTAAACTTCCCCCGCCCCTCCCGCCCCACGAATTCCTGGTTCTGCTCCCGTTCGGAGGAGAGGTAGTTAGTTTGCGGTCGGACGAGTGTATCTGTTTCCTATTTGCCAGCTTTCCCTCACCTCACCTCACTTCAATGCACACAGTCAGCATAAATACTCAATGTCAGTCGGCTGGGCTACATACATCACATGGCATTACACAAATAAATTTAATAGCTCCACATACACACCAGACACTTCACTTCTCTCCACTGGAGTCCAATCAGACCAGGCTTCCATGCTCCGCTTCTTCGGTAAATACTACCTAGCCACGTTATTTACTCAACTGAGTGATACGACTTTGCATTTTCAACAACATAAGGGAGAACCTTCCAAATCCACCAGCACCGTTAAACCCCTCACCAGTCATCTCCATATTTTCCATTAAATTCAACCTACATCCTAAACATGACATGACATAACATGAAAAGAGGTCTTTAAACTTCTATTCAACCTGCTATTACCATTTCAGAGGACCCATTATCAAGTACAAAAATACAGATCTACAAAGGATTTTAGTTTTACTTTCCAAGACAACTTTTCCTACATTCCGATTTCATCATTACTTGGAGATTAGAAAACGGAACACGCTATTAGGATATCTGCAATTTAAAAAGAAACTTTCAACTAACGGAAAATTCAGGCATGCAATAGTTTCATGTCTCACGAAAAGGACAATGGCACGAACACGTAATTAGGTTACTTTTTAGAAGCCCGGTACTTAATTTCGTATTCACGGTATCCTAATATCACTTACTTTGGCCATATATACATTACATTACTGGAAAAGCGATAAATATTGCTGTTGTAAACCAACAAGCTGAAGAGCCAGCATTAATCAATGTGATCTAAATGGAAGGTTATGAAAGTATCGAATGTGAATGCTGCACCGGTTGGGGTTGGGGAGTCCATGCCCATCCGTAAATCACCTGTGTCCTAATACTAGATACTAATTGCAAGCTAGAAAACAAGGTTGATAGAATTAGAGCATTCATCGCGCAAATAGAGCACGAAGAGCAGGTGCATTCAAAGGAAGGATCACTTAATTCAAGGCAAGGTAAAATCGAAGGACCACCTAATTAAAGGTGCAGTGTTTGGTAGTTTGCATGTATAATATACAGTAAGCTTGTATTTGATGCGTAGTTTAAATTTACGGAAGATTTGAAGGCGTTTCAACGACGGAGGGACGTCAGGGAGACAGTAGAGAGGGAGCAATGGTATGAGAATAGAGAAAGCTATTTTCACTTTCACCTTCGCTGAGGGAAATGTAATCTGAGAAATGGAGGTGAATTTGGAAATAAGCCGTTTGACTCATTGGTGAAGTACGCATTTATGTTCGACATACACATGGAATATAAAGCATGGATATCGACGTATAGAAATCATGGAATCCCCCATGCACCTGCAATTACAGTCCCACATATCCATTCTATTCACTTTCATGCACACACGTCTGACAGACTTTTCTCTGCTGCGGTTGCCATTGCCAGTGCCAGTGAGCAGTGAACCAATGCATACGTATGTTACGTGTAGCTATTATACTGCATGCATGTCCGTGTAGAAAATATTATGTAAGTTAGGGAAGGAGTGAGTAGTGAGTGAGTCCTTTGGGGAAAGTTTTTCAGGATCTCCAGACGTGAATATTTCCCTGCAATTCTACTTTAATCTTATTTTTATTACTCTTCATTAAACCAAGAGTTATTCATGCCCCTTCCTTCACCGTAGACGTATCCAACTCTACACCACGAATGTATATACATTAGCTTTTACATTAAATATACACGACATGGACAAGAGACCAGAGCACTGCTGCAGTGCACTTCTCCATGGTTAGCACACAATGGAAAGTGAGGTGAGCACACCACCAGAGTTTTATGTTCTATTTAGTTATTACCCCGAATAAGTTATTCATACTATACTGATAGGCTCATATATCTCAAATACCCGTATGTACAATTCGGGTGCAGTGCATGATATCTTCGGTTCGCTCCCCCTGCTTTTGTTTGGTCAATACTACATTCTACACTCAACACCACACTACTATTGCAAGACCATCTATGTGTACACTACAAATAAAAGTAAATCTAATCCATTGTGTACCCTTCCTCAAAATACGTCTTTCTACTTTCTCATTCCTCGTTATTTGAATTGTTTGTTTAGTGTGGTCACAAGCTGTCATCGAACTGCTTTTACGGGCGTAATAATTCTTTACAATGTACTTTACAATCGGATTTATTTTGCTTTTGTTTGTTTTTCCTTTTAAATATTCCCTTTTAATAAACAAAACATGATCTACTCTTCTGTATATATAATTCTACCTGGCGAATATCGAGAGTTTTTACCTCTTTTGCTGAGTTGCATCTATTTTTGAATTTGGGAGAAATTTCAGAGCATTTAAAAGTAATTTGTGTTGATTTTGTATGGAAAATGATTACTGTGTTTAGAGAAACACTAAATTGAGGATTAGCCTCAATGTTATACAGTTATAACTACATATAACGAATGACTGGCGAATAATAAGATAATGAATCTGAGGAAGTGTCTGGAGGAGACAAGGACGGTTTATTCGGAGTAGAGGGAAGTATCACGCAAAGACAGCTTTAGCAACGTGACGCCAATTCTAATGGAAAATAGAATGCCTGCGAATACAGCTGAAATTACATTACATCTCGAAAGCAGACGCTGTGTCGATTTTTGCAAAACACTCCCTGAATCATGTTTACAGATTCTATTAATTGCACACGCTACTCCCTTCTGTCATGCAATTCTGTCATTTGGGAAGCAGAATTTTTGTGACATGAGATTACTTACAATTATCTGCATCTAAACTCCGGTCTCAGCCAACAGCTATTACAGTTATCATTGTCGATGATTCTGGCCTTTCTGGCCTTATGGTTGGGTAGAATAAAAATGTCCTCTTAATGATAACTATGAAGTAATAAAACTAGAAATATAATTATTCTTGTCCAGAATATACATGCACATTGTACATTGATGATGATTGCAATAAAATGACAATTCATTTGATTCCTTTTAATGCTTAGGCGCTTCCAATTGTAATTTGCCATTCTATTATTAAATTATTGAGTAATAAAACTTAGGTGAGCATGCTGGCCAATAGTTCGTATTGTATAATGAACTAGTACAAATGGTATTGTTTGGAGTAATTAGTTGTTTTACAAATAGGTATGGTTTATTTGAACACGTTTTCATGGATTTGTTCAAGGCGTTAATTAATTAGTTAGAGCAATCAAAAAAGGGGAAAAGTTTCCAGTAATTCTATGCATATAGTTTTCCCTTGGAAGCAAAGGTACTCACGGAAAAATGTAAAACAGCTCCGTCTCCGTCTAACAGTTAAGATAGACAGAACCTGGAGCAAGTGAGGCATCACAATGGATAAACATTTCCAATTACGCTTTGTGAACTTAGCCAGAGCTTAATTAAACGTGCTTCTCACGAAACAAGTGAGGCTCAAGCTTCTCTACGATCTAATTATAGTAAGTCTGACGTGTCTCATTTTCAATTCCAACATTCTGTTTAGTCAAACATTTTTGTAGTTAATTAGCTGCCACTTTGACCAAAGCTAAAACTGTTTATTGCCTACTCCCTGTCACGTCACAGCTTCCCTTACACCAAAACACACGTCTCCCTAAAATCTTGCTTCCGGTCAATAAGTCCTTAATTTCCGTTCATAAAAGGTTACACAATTCATTAATGCGCACTGTAAGCTTAAATAGCTATGTAGTTTTTGAGATGACTAAAATGGATGACTTTTGGGTAATCGATTACAAATTAATTGTCTTTATAATGCATCTGACGCAATCTTTATGAATAGTTTTCCGGTACATTCTAAGACATGCGTTATATTGATTGTAGATTGTGACTAATGTTTATTTTTACATTTCTTATCTTCTTATCTATGCTGTGGGACATTTTACAAAAGAATTTATTGCAGGTGCTACAATTGCTTGTGAGTTATTTGGATGGATATAAATAAAGTGTAGACATGATGCATGTTTGCGCTGCAACCTGGTTGTACAGTTAGACGAGTGCTAATTCGAACTACTAACTAAAACAGGGAAGCTATAGGCATAGGTAAACATTATAATTAAATGTATCAGCTGAAATGGACAGAATGAAAGAAGCGTGAATCTTCATTCATTCAATATTATGTCAGAGACTCCGATGAGGGAATTTCATTTGAATGAGAATTTCATTACATCACGTCATGTCACGTCAGTTAGCAGATTGTGTCACGTTTCTTCTTCCTTATTGTGCGACTAGCTTATTTCTCTATACAGATCGTGTCTCTCTTTCAAATCTTTTATCCAGTTTTCCTTTTCGTCTAAGTATATAGGGACTTGTGTCTGTCTCTCTCCTCGTTCCTACTCTCGTTAACAAACAAATCCTTTTCAAACTCCAACTGCCCCTATTTTTCTACTTAAATTACAACCTTCTACACAACTTATGCACTAATACCGCAGATGTTATGTAAAAATACCTAATTGCACGCTACTGAGAATTCGCCAAAGAGATTTCGACAAGAGTGGAACATTTTAACAAATTATCATACAATTTACCATTATTAACATTAAATATAGCTGTAAATTTCGGAAATCTTTACTTCTTTCTATGAGTTTCTCTAAAGGAAGTAGAAATGCAACTATTTATAAAAATGCTAAAGAATTGGCAGCAAAATTGGCGAAATAATGTGGACCTTGCAGTATTATAAATATTTGTGACAGATATTCAAAGATACGCCAAAAGCCAAGTTGATGCGTCTGTAAAGTTTTCTCTGAATTTCTCTAAATGCAATAATGCAAACTTTTATGAAAATGTTTAATAATTGGCGACATAAAATTGGCAAATAATAGAAATGTACTGCAATTATTGTATTATAAATATTTGTGAGAGGCAAAGAATAAATTATGAATACAATCCATGTACACACATTTAATACTTTTTAAGTAGGTGCATAGTATAAACAGCTAGGAAGTAACACATTTAAAGTTAGTCAAGTAACACAGACTATTACAAAGCGTTTATTGTCGTATTAAGTAACTGTAAGGGCAATTATATAGTGGCTACAGTAGTAATATATTTGTCTACCTACTTATTGAGGTTGGCATGAGCAATGTAGCGTGCTAAATATATAATGCTCACTACACTGCTCCTATCTTTTTATTGTGTACGTATATTATTACTTTTAGCAACTGCTTTTATCGCTGCACTGTGCTTCTTCAGAAGTAAACACCAACACAACACTAGTATTTACCGTCTGGTCATAAATCTGAAGCAATAGTATGCAACAACAAATAGATAGATGATGTATACTGCAACTACAAACATAATGGTTAGTATTACATATGTATTAGAGATACAATACTCGGGACACAGTTAGGTATATTATGTGTGCTATGAGAGTCTTAATGGAAGATAGCTGAGCTGTGATTGCATTTGTGAACGAGAATGAAAGTTTCTCATCGTTGAACGAACCCTTTCTTGTTTGGTATCTCTCTAAGCTGATTCAAATCAGGAGCTTTGTCGTGCAGAAATGTTTACACAGTTCTGCTGATGATTTAGAAGATGCATTGCCTAATCTAAACGAAAAAAGATTAAACCAGACGAGCAATGTGCAGAATACTACAGGATTTAACAATTGTCTCAGCAGACTGTCCATCTCATACTATACTTTTCTCTCTTCTCACATATTCATTCACAAATACAATCATCCTCTATTTTAGTTCATGTACTCGTTTCTTTCTTACGTATCCGTAAATCTTTCTTCATATGGAGTTAATTATACATACCTTTGTGTAGTATATGAACTGTTTTGATGTATGAGCGTTACATAACACCTAATCATCCTTAAGAACTCGTGCGATTAGAATTCTCGCACAAACAATACAAAAGACAAGACATGACGCTCGTTCTCGTTAAGTCCTCTAGTCCAGGGTTACTATTTCGGTAGATTTAGCATGTTTGCCAATTTTGGCACAATTAATGGCAAAAGTAGAAAATGTATGTAAATATGCAAGAATTTGTCCGTATTCTTAATTGAATAAAGCAGGAAATAAGTAATCATCAATTTTATATGATAAATGAATAAGTAAATATTTGAATAATTCTCCAAATTAAAATGATAAAACTTTTGCATAATACTTGAGAATTTCGACCATCTCTATTTTCTGATTTGCATGACTTTCTTTTGTGTGTGATTTTCTGTAGCAACTCCGTTTCTGTCTGTGTGAAATGAGCCATAAACACAATAAGCATTCTCCTGTCTACTCGCTGTAGGATAAAATTGAAGTCTGCACAGACAGATTAGAGATATACACAGAATGTTAATCATCACATGCATTCTTGTACATTACCCTGCACAAGTCATGTCGCCGATGTTTAATACCGTCGTGGTATTAAATATACAACAGATCTTTCCATTTACTAAATTACATGTCTACTTCTGAAAAACTATGAGTAGGTATATCATGTGTGAAGTGCAATCAACAAAGAGTTATATCTATCATAATATGTAATCAAGGGAGCATAGCTCTAAAAGCTAAAGGAAAATATTCCTTTTCTTCATCCTTTATTCTTTGGATGCTACCTCTGTGTAGTTCCAGTGTCCTCACTTAACTGACTCATCTCGCGACTTTTTGACTCGGGCTTCCTTGCGAGTTTTGAATTTTTAATTTCCCAGCGGCTCTCTCTACTTTCTTTCCATCTTCATATTCATGCATTTTGAGTGGAGCCTGCTGTAACTTCACTTCGTAGTCTCCCGTAAGTCATTGTCGGATCAGTTTATGTACTCTACATACCCTCATTCAACTCAACACTCAAGGCAAATTAACTTTAGTCTTCTTCCATTAGGTAATAGGAGTAGGTGCCAAAAACATTTCACAAATGTAAAAATCGTATACCTAAGTAGACATGATGTTTTGAACTACAGGAGCACTAATGTACTGTTTTTATTTACGAAATTTTTAAGATTGGTGCTTATTTATATTAGGGAATCTTTCAAAAAACCCGACATAATTTCTACACCAAAATGTCAAAAAACGGCCCATCTCCGTTTTTTATTGTGACTCATCCTGTATGTATGACATAATGATAAAAGATGGACAGAGCTGGGCCATATTGTAATTTTCCCGTATTAGGTAACGATTTTTAGCGAGCCAGAGGCTCTCTTATGGAACCGTGTTGTCTGTCCGTACGTAAGTATGTACGTACGTACGTACGTACGGCATTGACCGATTTGGATAAAACCTCGGATTTGGACTCATCTCGACCTAGTTAGGAACCCTATTTAAAATGGGCGTGGTCACCCCACCCCTTTCGGAGTTAACGCGCGCTCACTTTATAAGCAATAAGATATAAAAATGGGGTTTTGGGTACTAAAATATCTTACACCGCTTCTAGTAGTTTGTTAGCGGGATAGTAAAAAATATTTTACACCGCTTCCACTTTATAAGCAATAAGATACTCAAACAGGGTTTTTTAGGTGTAAAATATAGTTTGTGGGCGTGTCCACTTTTGAGAAGCAGTATATTCATAATTTTGGTGGTCTTTTATTATATGAAGCGGTAAGCTAGCTTTTTGGGTGTGTCCCACTTTATGAAGCAGTAAGCTAACTTTTTGGGTGTTTCCCACTTTATGAAGCGGTAAGCTAACTTTTTGGGTGTTTCCCACTTTATGAAGCAGTAAGCTAACTTTTTGGGTGTTTCCCACTTTATGAAGCAGTAAGCTAACTTTTTGGGTGTTTCCCACTTTATGAAGCAGTAAGCTAACTTTTTGGGTGTTTCCCACTTTATGAAGCAGTAAGCTAACTTTTTGGGTGTTTCCCACTTTATGAAGCAGTAAGCTAACTTTTTGGGTGTTTCCCACTTTATGAAGCAGTAAGCTAACTTTTTGGGTGTTTCCCACTTTATGAAGCGGTAGGCTAACTTTTTGGGTGTTTCCGACTTTATGAAGCAGTAGCTAACGTTTTTGGTTTTTCTACTTGTGGGAAGCGCCAAATGAATTTTTAGTTGTTTCTACTTATAGCTTTCAGTAACCATGGCAAAATTTAATGTTTTTATAATTTTTTGAAAAATAATAATTCATTTTGCGTTCTCATGGCAAAATTCAATATTTTTGAGTTTCAATGAAGATCTAAATCTTCCACTGCTATGAGAAAAGTATTTAATTAAAGATTGTCAAATTATAAATGAAACAAATAATTTTATCCTCTGGCTCGCTCTATGTTACGGCTTGGCGATGTTTTTATTTTGTTACTCATTGGGAATCAGAATATTGCAGTTTGCATCTGCCGTGCTAAAATAGAAAATCGGGTACCTGTCTGAAAAGTTTGTAGGCTGTGTCGGAGGTATGTGTAGAATGAATGAATGAAGATAATATGGGAAGGTTGAATTTCGAGTGAGGCTTTTGTATGTATAGTTTATTGCGTTGTCTATCAAAGTAAAATTTTGCCTGTCATTGATGTGTGGTGGATCTCGGCTGCTGGTTTAACTTTTTTATATGTACAGCTTGGTTACTCGATTCTCCCATCTCTAGTGTCATTCGCATTCCATCCTTCCCATCCTCTATTGTGTGCACAACAAGCAATTTCAGTTTCAACAAGTCTTTCTGCTTTTGTTCTATGAGTACACAGCCAGCAACTTTTGAAATGAAACATCTTGTTCCTCTCTGTGGAATTCAATATCTTTGAACACAATAGCACTCACACAACGCACTCCGCTCGCCTCCTATGCAATCCCACCGTCCTATTATTATTTCATTCCTAACACAAATCCTTGCAAAATGCAGATTTCAAATAACTTTCCCAGCCCAGCTCACTCGCAATCAGCTTCATCCAATAATACAATCTAAGCTCTATTTCCACTACAATATCTCTCTAACTTACTTTGCCCTCGACAAATAATACGCATTTATGTGTATCATTTCTATTACCTGCCCAATCCATATAATAATATGGGAATGTTCACTTTTTGCGTTTACATAATGGATATTTCAATTATTAAATAACGCAATTTCTATATTCTTAAAATTCTGTAATAAAATTCTTCTGTGCAGTTAACAATGCAAATTAAAAGGGATTTTTACCATTTTAATTGCATAAAAGTACAACTATAAAACGCTTTTAAAATGTTGTGAGAAAATGGTGATGTAAAATGGAAATGATTGTGGTTAGTACTGGTTAGTACATGTATATCGTATTAACGACATATTGCAACAGTCACGAATAAATAGACTAGATACAATGGAAGAAAATAAATGTTAACAAATGCTACTTTTCAATTCGTTCCTATTTAATACATACACTTAAAAGTTGGTATTACTATTGTATTACGGTAAATCCATGTAGCAGAGATTTGTTGACAACGATTGTATAGTATTTCAAATTGAACGTAAAGAACTCTCGACATTTCTCTCCGTTTTCAGTTACAAGTTTTGAGTCATCTCGTCCCTAAAAGCAATCTATAGCAATCGTAGACATAATACTATTTGTATTTAATACCTACAGTATTGTAATGCAATCCAACAAGAATCAAGACTACTTAAAACTCAACTAGTACTAATCCATAGAAAATGAAGAGTGAAGTTGATGGTTGCTACAATACACAGCTGTATTAAAAATATTGTATCCATGAAATAGTATATTTCTTGTAAGCCTAGCCTAAAAGGGAATTAGAGTAATGTGCACTCACATCCAATTCAGACCCAAGCACACTTTTACTCACAGAGCACTACACCTTTTTAAGCTTTCAAAATCCATACTTTTTTAATATCTGAAGTGAGTAGTGGAGAATGTAGAACGACAGTAATTTCATTTGACTGCTTGCTCCCTGCATTGGTAACTGCATTGGAAGCATCATGAAATAGCCAAAGATGCTAGAACGGTTCTCAGCGTTTGCGTTCCCACGAGGGAATCGGATATCCGGAGTATCAACATAAGCGCTCACTCACTCGCCTAGAGTATTCGTTGTCTCGAAATATGATCTCTTTTCAAATTGGCACATCACTCTCCCCATCAAATAGAAACATCCCTTTTAACCCAACTCACCTTCAATTTTCATGTCAGTCATAGTCATTCATAGACATAAACTTTTGGTTCGCATCATTCAGTAACAACCAACTTGTCACAAATGCTTTCGTACTTCTAATAAAATATCAAATACAACTAAGTATCCAGGAAAAAGAATACCTGACCTAAATGTATATTCAGTCGCAAATATTACATCTCTACAAAAAATATTTACAGAACTAAATTTGAGCAAATTTATTTCGTATCCTTGTATTTTTTAAATATCCCTACCTACAAGTCTTTCGCGTGTTTTCATAAAATTAGCCCATTGTATTCATATGCACAGGTGTATGTATTTTAACCTGCCACCTGGATTTGCATGAAATTCACGAAAAGTGATTTAGTCCTATAATTAGTTCTCTTTCCCACACACTTTGATAATGCAGCTTGTTATTTAATGTTGTTAAATCATTCGGAAAACCCTTGAATTTCAGATGCCGACATCAAAGGCTAATTTCTGACGACATATAAAGCCTTGCAACTGAACACCTCTTCACTCCTATGTCTATTACAACAGTTCTATTGTTGATTTACATTAAATCAATAGTAATCAGTGCTAGTGCACATCGTCGCAGCAGGAAGAATAATTTCATCAACCTTTGTGACTAAATGCTTAGAAGGCACACGAAGCTTAAATTAAAAACGTAATGAATAGACTTTTAGTTATATGTCAATTTATACACACCCAGGAGTAATCCAGTGCGAGTTATACCGAGCAACTGCAGACATAATCCAAAGCCTTGGAATCTAACTAGAGTGAATGAATCATGTTCCAAGTTCCAAAGCGTCATTGAGCTGAGCACTACTAAGAATTAATTGGCACTAACCTGATTATAATGCACAAATCAGTTCAGAAGATATATTCGCATTTTTGGAACGTATCGTTATTTAGAAACGAACGGTGTACTCTGTGCTAGTCGACGAATTGCAACTACGAATTGCTAATTAGTAATTAAATTTTTATGTTTGACGTAAAAAGAATGTATGCAAGAAGAGCTGACATTCGTTAAGTGCTTTTCTGTTGCAATCTTGAGTTTTTACGATTGTTTCCTTTTTATTATTTCTGCGCAACTAATTATCAAACAGGCTTATCAAAATGTTTCAGAACTTTTGTATGCTGTAGTTTAATTGACATAGAGAATTGCGTGAAATACCCTCCCCATTACACAGCACATTATTTTTAGGGTAATAATATTAATGAGGAAAGAAACAAAGGATATGGAATACAATGAATGTGCGAAACCCACGCAAATATGCAGATAGTCGTGATCGAAGAAGACTTTGACAAGACATTACAATAAATTATGACATCATAAGAAGCGATGAGATAAGTTGATTCTGCAGATAAAAAGATTTGCCCCATGCATGTAGGAGAGTTATTGAAACTTTATAATTACTTTATCTTTCATTTCTACTGCCTTTATGTTTACAACGATTATTGTTGTTTTTCTGTCTGCTGGGCAAAGAAAATAGCGACTATCAGGCAAGATTCGTAATTCCTTTGGATTGGAATCAAAGAATTCCAACTTATTTAGGTATGTCATCATCCCAACTTATTTTAGGATTCTTTCAATACCAGTTTCAAGGATCCACCTCCACTGTGTCGTATTCCGCGTGACTCAGAATGTTTCTCTATTATTACGATCGCTAGAATTATCAAAAATAATGAGATATAAAGAAATTACTATTTCATTACTCGTTTGCTATTTGCTAGCCATCATATTAGTATCACCTTGCAAAGGCTTACACAAAACTAAGTACTAACAATAAGAAAACGTGCGACTCGCAGAAAGGACAACCACATAACTTGTAACTGAAGACAGGGTCGAACAAATACCAAGCAAAAACAAAATAAATTAGTATACCTAAAGGTATTAGAATAGAGGTATAATAAATATAGCTTGAGTCATGGTAAATATGTTTACAAATTAAGTTCTTTAGGGAAGACATCCGGAAATAATGTTTTTAACATGCAGACACACTGTAATTAATTATTTGCTTCGTGCTTCATTTAATGTGCAAGTTAATTTGGCCACCCTGTGTCTTCCTATTTAAATTGCACATATATATTGCGTACTTGAAGATAATATTATGCCACTGCACTGCATAATTGTGATCTGTGTCTAGCGATTTGTAATAATGTGTTGTGTCGTGTAAGAAAGAAACCTTAATTGTAACTCATTCATAAGTTTGTGTATGCTCCGTGTATTTTGGATCTTATTAAGTGTGTCTCAGAAACTTCCGCAAATACGCTAGAGCAATCAGTCAGTGTTACATTGACTCGACTTATTATGGTTAGAAACAGAGTTCTGTAGTTGTGTTGTGGCACTAGGCACATTATTAGTAGGACGTGACATGGTGGGCTATGCCTCGAGTGTTACTGCAAAAAGTGTCACGTCATCCTATCCTAATATTAGGCTTTCTATTAAATATTCTTAACTTGTCTGGTGTGACTGACGATGAGCTTCAAAGTGGCAATAAATAGTCGTTGTGCAACTCTAATCTTGTTATCTTGGAGCAGGGCTCCTCCACACATTTGTCTCTGACAAAATCTAGCCACAACATACGGAAATACTCAAACTACAAGTAATGCCACGCTTTGGGCTCAACTACTTCTAATCACACGCTCCTTTGTTCCTTCTGCAGCCTCCGTCCGTCTTCCACTCCTCAAATGAACACTCTTTTCCTTGTAAATTCTATTCATTACTTTTCTAGTTTCGGGCAAAAAATTTAACCTTTAAATGCAAAAACTCACTCTTTTCAATGAGATACCCTCAAAACTATGACAGATATAGTGAGATCGTTACTTACCAATTGGTACTAAGCTAAACTCTATTTTCAGTCGATTTCCTACAAATGCATACGTAATTATGCAATGCAAGGTACTTACAAGTAATTTAATAACATTTCCATATTGCACGTGCTGTTTATATGTATTTACGTAACCGCGTCACGTGTTTCAACAGATAAGTAAAATGTTCTATGATAAAATTAGTAGGAAAGAGGGGTGTTACTCAAAGGTATTATTGATGCAAAATTTCTTAAAAAGCAACATATTCACATTTAATCACAGCATAGTATTATGTTTGACAAGAGTTACATGATTTTACAATCACCTCAAACAATTATCAAATAGAAATTGTTGTATTCTTGAACTGCATAAATTTTCACTTTGTGCATTTTTGCTGCAGATGAATGTAAACATGCAATTTCTGCTTTGTACTGCAAAATTTAAAATTTTCATAACACCATTTGGAGATACAAAAGCAATTTCCTGTAAAGTGTAGCAATATTGTTAGCAATCGTTCTAAAAAATAAAAACTTGGTACTCAATGCGAATGAAAAATTTCCAGATCAGATAAATTTTTATGACAAGTTGTAGATGAAAATGGAGATACATGAATATACGGGATTAGACTTTGTAAACCGCAATATATGAATATATGCAAAGTGAAGAAGTGGTTTTGCGAAGGAACTTATGATTTGGGTCATGCTCCCTCATTATTATGGTCCGTGCATGTTGATGCACGTGGAAGAAGGGACGAGGCCGAGAGCGGCGTTTGCTTCCCAGTGGGCCAAATTGACTTTTGCGACATTTCGATGATTGTGACAAGACTGTAGGATCTTCCCATTAGGTCGCAATGGAGCGCACTTAGATAGCATTAGTTAGAATTATAAGCGGATGTTTTTGACATTCCCGTGGTTTGGGTTGCGCAACTACCTGCTAACTTCAGATTTTGAAGTTCTAATCACGTCATTGGGTTGCACGAAATGCCGAAGCCGCCTCACACCACACGGCAGAAATCCCATCCAAAGTCTTTCGTGATTGGAATCCTGCCTCAGCTCTCTAATGTCGAAACACTGAGGAATGTCATGGATAATCAACAATCTCCGCATTTATTACTCACATTATATCCTAAATCAAATCCGCCAACTCTAGAATCCTAGCCCACACTCCTCACCGCAAATCAACAACGAACAATACAAAAAATGCTCTATAAACCGCGCTGCCTACTATAAACAAGAGGTGAGTTTTTTTAGCATTTCATTCTTGCATATTTATTTGCACATTCCTCCCCTCACATAAAAATATAGGATAAGGTCTGATATATTACATGAGGTGGCAATACAAAAATAAATGACGCAATGGTGCAGAAACGAATTTAAAGTGATGCAGCTCTCAGGCCTGAAATTCCAATGGTTTTCAAATGCGATTCATAAATGTTGATAGTATAAGTGGCCTTATTACATAAATAATGAGGGATATGTTTTGTTTTGTTTAGGTTATAAATAGGCATGAGTCTGGTGTGATGCTAAAAGAACTGTCCCTGAACTATTGCGACGGAAATGTAATCGTAATTCAATTCATTCAGCTTACAGCAAAGGGCATTCCGACTTATTTCAGATAACAATATTATGTTCTCTCCACCACATCACTAAGCGCGAAGTCTACGAAAAGCCAACCAAAATGCTTTGCATACTAATACTACATCTAAATTAACAATCTACAGAGGGATCCTAAAATACTTAGCGGTCTTTGAACCAAAATATCCAGAGAACTACTCTAAAACGAACATTTTAAGTTTAATAAATAGTAGCTATTCTGAAAAAGCACTTTTAAGAACACAAAATAAATTGTGTACTTTTGGATATCTCTGTATATAAGCGATTTCACAACAACAATGCATTATGGTTCTCTTGTTCCACTGAACTGATGTACGCAACATACGTATCAGATGTAAAATGCGAATGCCCTCTGCTTCTATGCTACAGTTGAAATTAATGGTAGCCGTAGTGCGTAGGTAGTCTAAATAAACTCGTTGTTTTTCATTGTCAATCTAAATAGCCCATGTACTTATGTGTATATCGTGTGAATATTAAAGTTAGTCGACAGACCCAATTCGTTATCACTATCACAGCCCTAGTCAAGTCACGGCAAGCTATTGTATAAGGATTGCTAAGTGCAGTTCTACACACGCGCCCGTGTTTGTACGAAATAGTAAACAATTGAAGAACGGGTATGTGCTATTTATGTACAATTGAGAATGTCTTATGTATCACCCACGGCTTTAGATTATTATAAATGATGTGGCTTTGTTCGGCCTGCCCATTATTAATGTTGTCCATCATTACTCAAAAGTTTTACAGAGAAAGCAAGCACACTCTACATACTTTTATGTCCATTGTGTAGCATGTGTTCGTCTGAAACATGAAGTGTGCCCCTAATAGTGTAATCAGTAATTCGTGGATTAACACACGTCCATACAGAAATAATATCATATTTATGTCTAAAATTGGTTCAATGATGTGAACGAGCAAGCGCCCAATGATCTCAAGGAAACGCGAACTGAGTCGATTTGTGCACTGCCCTTTCTCATGGAAAATATGCAAAGTTAAGGCACAGACGCATGTAAAATTAGAGTAAGACGTAGGTACATAGTAAACACACAGTGTTTACACATATATTTGAATTTCGCAAAAAGTGAGTTGTGAGTAGTGACACTGATATTTGGACTCGCCGGTTCCCATGCTCGATCCCCTTGATTGGTAACATTTCACCTTTACCTTTGAGTATATATGCTGTAGGTAGTGAGTGACCATTGGAATTTGGAATGGAAGCATATTTACTTAATCCTTCTTGCTTCTAGCCTGGATTTGACTCTATTTGCGTAGCTAGGTACACTGTTTGTAGGGAGGTTGGCTTGTGTCACTACTCAAAGGCTTATCTGTATTATTTCACATAACTGCAACGTGGAGAGTGCCTAGGAGCTACTTTATGGCACATGTGTAGAGAGTTAGGTAGACACAGACAGCAATGAAGCCAGGGAACTCAAGTTGCTTAAGGTGAATGTGAACGCAAGTTAGACAAGTAAAAGTAAAGGTCTGCTGGCATCGCATGTCGTGTCAGTGTAGAAAATTGGCCAATGCAACTCGAGCTGACTTAAGTCAGGCACAACTAAACCCACTCAAACTCACAAGCAATCAGCATTAGCACAAAATGAGTCCCTACCTATTGTGCATACCTTATCCTAACTGCAGATAGGCTACATATGTTACCCAGGCCATGCCACTATCATTTGCCTTGTGTGTACCAAACACTAGATTATATAACAATGGGAATGCCAAGTGTACTCTATACTATGCATACCCTTTTAAGAACACCGTTCTATAGCAATTTAGCTTGGGGTAGATATTATTATTGCATTATTGGTGTGTACTGGGGCATCCTAAAGTCCGGCGCAGGATTTCAACTGAAATGGCATCACAAATTAGAGCGGATGACGGACTAAAGAAATTATGGCAAGAAAAAATTCAAATTTCAGTTATGAAAAATCTGGACAAAAAATTAATAACGACTCTAGCAATTTATAATTTTCAAAATTTCAATTTACTGAATTCAATTTTTCGGTTACAAAATTCCTGAAATCAATTTTTGTGAAATGCCCCGTTACTTGTTTTAATCTCTTTATTTTTTTGAGATATTTCTTTTGAAATTCTGCAAAGGACTTTTGGATAGCCTTCTATTGTGGCGATTGTAGAGTGCTTAAACGGAGCGTTGTGTATAGGAGCTGTAAACAGACACTCTTGCCTTCTTCTCGTCTATTTGATTAGTGTAACAGAACAGAGAATTGATTTTTCTCGTCAATATTCTCACGTACATAAAAACATTCTCACATTCCTCTCACATAAAATATCTCGTGCCTTCATTGGCCTGTCCATCTATTTTACTCAGCACTCTCCCCAACATTTATTACAAACTCTACGCCGCACTGCTGTGTCCAATGCAATGCATCCACTGCACTGAACTCTATGCTCTGTCTAAGCCGCCTCTGCTAATGTTTTACATAGCATAACCAGTCTTGTCTGCATATGTCTGCAGCCATCATTCTCCTTTACCTCCACATTCATCTTTAAGGTATAAAAATAATACTCTCATGTCAAAATGCTCTATTTCTCCATGTCCACTTACGTCAATAACTAAGGTTATCAATTTTGCCATTAATTCTAATTTAAATAGAACAGATGTACTGGTTTGGCACAGGTTACTATTGTTTTTCCATTGTCTCTACTTGTAATTATCTAGTATTTGTAGACGTTTTTATGCCGACTCACTCCCTTTCATAACCGTAAATTACTTAATCAATAGTGTCTACTAATATTTTTATTATTATAATGATTTGTACCTTGAACTAAAGACCCTAAAGCAAAGACATCAATTATATGCAGTAATAGTGCAGTAGTATAACAGGTAAATAGTAAGTGTATCAAATGCATTCACGAAACTGCAATTCATTTAAGAAATTCTTATCGTATTGACTCATTTAAGCAGCGCAACTAATGCAAATATTAGTTTTCAATAACATTTATTGCATTTTAAAGCATGGAAACCCATAAGTACTAGATTAAAGTATATTATTATGTAGTTTTACAACTGTTGCATACTAATTACAATAATAATATCATCGTAGTCGAAGCTCTTTAGGTTGTTTGACATTCAATACCTAGCTCATGTATTATTGCGACATGCAATTAACCTTGCTATCATCAAATGACATCTATGCTTTTGCAAGCCACTGTGTACATACTACATGGGTAACGTTTTAATTTACTGCTTTGTAAATATAGAGGAAAATTGGACTTAATTATACACGAAGAGAGTCATTAAGTATCCCATTACTTTTTATTTCTCTAATTGCGTTAGTTAATGTGTGTGTCTAGTGAATTGGACATGTTTATAAAGCTTTTAATTTGTAAAGCTTTAATAGAGGAGCTTCATTTGCAATCAGATTTTGTAATAAAATGCTGCAGATTCACAAAACAAGACAAAAGTATTACATTACCACGTGAGCTGACCATAATATGTTTCCAGAATTGCGTAACGCAAATAGATAGGAGAATAACTGATGTGTACTGAAATCCCATCAGTAAAAACCTAATTTATAGCCAGCACTCAAGAAATGTAAGATGAACTTGATAATGGCCCAAGGAGGAAATGAGTGAAAAGTTAAAAGGTGATATTTTCTGACATGTGGATGAGAGGAGTTGCTTGGAGCTGATGAAAAAGTTGAGAGTTATCCTATAACCGAAGCCAAGAGACTTTCATTAAGATTAGTAATAAATAACTAATGGGAAAGGACGAAGAGATAAAACGAAAGGAATTCACTTTGTTGTTTTCATTATTTCCCATTAGTCTGTCAAGTTGCTTTCGGATTGAGACTTCGGCTTTCTGGAGAAAGGGTTACTAAAGACAGTTCAGAGCAGAGTTCAGGTAATGGAAAGTTTACTAATACTACGTGTCACCTCTCAGGCTCTATATATAATTCACAGGAAACATCCTTACACAAGTTTCCTATACAAATACCAACAAATAACTAATGGCAATACATAATGGCCCACGACGGAAACTATGTACACTATTTGTTCATCCTGTAGAATCAGTAGAACGTGGCTGATTTATTTACGCATTTATTGGCTTTTACTTAGAAATGCCCAATTAATTTTAAGACTAGGCCATCAAACTAAAAATTATTATGTTCATTCGTAATTCTCAGTAATAAATTTTTTAGATATCTTTGTAAAATAGGTGTGTTAAATTCTGTACAGGAAAGATATTTTAGTATTCACAAGAAATTTACACCTGTAAAATTACAATTAAGGAATTAATCTTCCCAGGCTTGATACTTTTGCTTTCAATCGGATATCAATTTATATCTTTGGAATATCCACAATGCAGTATACTATAAGCCATATTATTACTTTGTCAGTGTCAGCGATTGACTTGCTGACTGCACAACCGTAACTCAAAGGGAGAGGAACAGAAAAGCTGACCTTTGGCCTGGACGCTCTTAATTGCAATGATAAGAGCAATAAATAAAGTGGGTCAAGTCAAGATAAGTAATAATAAAAGTTTTCAAGAGTGGATGTGAGCAGACATTTCGTGTGAACCAAAAACGCAACGAAATCTTAACTTTCCACATTACTTTTTTGCGTCGAATCCCTATCTCTGCCAGATATAGTAAAGACACTCAAAATTAATTTGCTCCCATCTCCAAATGCAATACTAATCCTTCTGCTAAGACATACTTCATAAAAGAATCTCTAAACGCTGCGTTTAAGAGTCATTACATTTTATCACCTGTAAATATGTATTAACCATGGCAGATAATCTTTAATTAAAGTAACAGTCTGCTATTTATTCATTAATATTGTTAATGGTTAATAAAATTCACTTTTAAAATTAACTACTGCGCTACCAGTGATACGTACCGGATAGATATTATATTTTCTTGTAATTGTCATATGTTATAATTAATCACAGATTAATAAAAATCTAGGTGTATATAGGAAAGTAAGTTTTGCGTGGTAGTGGTAACATAATTCAATTGTGTGTGAGCTTAAGACTGGTGGTGAAGCTGTAACTTGTAATGCGTCGGCACTCTCATTGTTTTAGATGAAATGGATTAGATAGATTTGTAAGATGCTGAAAGGTAGGGAAAGCTGTATTGTGTGCGAGGTCAGGAAGAGAATAAATGTATGGATGTGGAGAAGGAGAGTGAAGGAAATTGGTTGAGACGAGAGTTAAGGGAAGTGAGTGAGCTGAAATGAAAAGGAGAATCAGTTGCTTTCCCTTCCTCCTCCTTTAGGAAGAGAAAGAGAGGGAGAGGAAACTGAAAGGAACTGTAGGCATTATTCTCTTTGTGTTTTACAAGACATGTGTATCTGGGATTCTGCAATAGTCCGGTTCTGGCCCAATTATAGTCACAGTAATTGATGTGTGGAACGAGTATAGTTGCTCGTGTGTTTATCTCCAAGAGAGAAAGTGTAGAGCAAAGAAAGCTGAAGGAAGAGACGAAGATTGAGGGAAGTGAAGAATGGAGTTGTTGTGGGATGAGACATTTCGGGAGGGCACGCTCTGCTTTGGCTTTGATTGACTGAAGAGCAGTCTGACTGGACTTTTCTGTCTTCACAATGAAATTGCTGGAGTGCCCATTCTCATCCCATTATTTAATCTCCAGCATAGAGCATTAGAACTCCATCCATCATCCCCAACAGTGGAAGATAGCCAGTAAAACAAATTATTATTCTTCAGATCCCATTTTCCCATTTACCTCTCATCAACTCATCGCATCTTGTCTGCAGAACATCAATTACTATTTCAAGCCTCCACTACAAATATATCTTATCTTTAAGTACTACTTAAATATGCAAGTACAATCTTGAGTCTTTTAGTTTCCTGCAACCCTTTACGTCTTTACATCAGAAAACAGCAAGGTTTCTCTTAGAAGTTTCAGCAGTTATTGAGATGGAGCCAGTTAAATAAAATTTCTGATTGCTCTGAATTTTGAAGCATTGCAAGTTTTGTCAATAAAGCTGAAATGACAAATGTTGGAAACAGAGTTATAAGTTTAAAGAGGTTGACGGAAGGAATTGAGCTCAAGTGGTTCTTTTTTGTCATTTTGTGAGGCTCATTTAATTTATTCTTATTCCGTAGGGAAATGAGAGAGGGACAAAAGAGGAAATTCCCTTGGTGGCACTCCATTGTCTGTCTCTATATAGGTCTTTAGATGAGTGGCCAAGGTACAGGATATATGGAATGAAGAAATGTGTAAAGTGGCCCATCCTCGTCACTCTGGACTAGACATTCTGGAATTCTAGACAATGGTCAGATTGTCTTTCTCTCACTCTTCATTCTCTCCGTCCAGCAACAAGGTTCATCTCTCTGGACTTCTCTGGACACGATCTCCACTCACTGCTCCAATTCCAATCCAATCCACTCCACCTTCATTTCCTCTTTCCACTCCACTCATTTCCAAACAATTCTGCCAACTACAATTTTCCGTCTTGCACTGGCCACAGGAAATCCTCTACTAAACGCCACGACCAAAAACTCCTTAGACTTTCTTTTTATCTCCTCGCTATTAGATTTACTTTTCCAAGTTTCGTCGACAGCCCCACCAAATTGCTTGGCTCCCTGTCCGCCCCATAGGATTCGCACGCAGATTTCCTCACTCTCAATCAATGAGATTCTTTTCAATCAAGTAAACCAAGGACACCAGAGCCAAGCCAAGAAGTACTTGAAACTGTTGAAACAAGAAGGATTCCAAAAAGGTTCATCCTTTATTTGTCGCTTCATGAATTGACATTTTTGGCTCGAAATAAGCAGGCATCCAATCCAATCGGGTACAACCTTCCCTAAAGTGGAAAAGCGCTGAAACGAAAACGAATTTTCAGCACCGTCAGCTTGTATCTTACTCTCTTAGTCCGTTTTCCCCTCTTTTCTTGGCTCTGTCCGAACTAACATTTTTGTAATCCAATTTAATTTAGAAAGGAATGAAGACCAAATTAGATCCAAATATATAATCTTACTTAAGTAGTTGTTCTCCAATTTTGGGAAAATAACAAAGCATTTAATTGTGAAATGCATGCGTCACGTATTTAAGTACTACTAATTTCAACTAAGAATTTAAATATCATTTTTCAGATCAATTTTATCCACGTTTTCCCTGACAGGTAACGGTACAGTTCCCAAACATAATTTTAGGAGTCAAAATATTCCTAAGTGTGCGTTTGGTCAATTGGTCAGTAATTAAGATTGATTTACTAAGTTTCGATGTTGAGGTAGCCCTGGGGTGGAAAACAATAACATTTGCACATTACATACTATAATTTATTAATACGTAAGATAATTTTTAGGAAATGAAATAACAAGTTTTCTGACTGTAGAAATAGAAATTGTTTTGTTGTAGACAATGTTAAAAATATGGAAGAGTGTGTGAGAGAAAAGCAAAGTTGGCGCAAAGGAAGCAGAACGAAAAAGAATAGGATTTTCCCCATTTCTCTTATTGGATTCCGTTTTTTAGCCCTAATTAGGCATCTGAGTGTGTGATTGTTCTGCGAGTAAAGTGGATAATTAATAATTAAGTACATAAGGAACTACAGATACTGTAAAAGAAGGATCAGTGAGATTAAGCGACTGACTTTTTGAGTTCCCGTACATTTATTTACTTAACTCGTAGTTAAATTGACTTGTCGACAGACGCGTACAGTAAAAATATTATAAATTACGTTATTTTACGACGGCTATAACAATTACCATGATGCTTTTTACTTGTAAGCTTCATTATTCTGTTTGACTGCTTCTGCCCTCCCACTACAGTATTAGAATATACAATGTGTAGGTACTTGGTACCTACTTAGGGTTTGCAAGTCTCATAAAGACATGGCAAGTAGGTGTTAACAACAGCCCTAACTAACAAGGTATGCTAAATTCCACTGCAATAATATTAGTGAATTTCATGTAACAGCAAATACATGGGTATTTATAATAACAATGGGAGACACAGCTAGCATATAAATAACGTAATGTGAGAATTGCTGAAAAAGAGAATGAATGCAATAACATCCACTCTATTCTTGTTCCATTCTCTTGCACACGTATGCATTATATTGCTATGTACCCCAAATTATCTGTATAAGTTGAACTTTGCAGCACGGTATATATGGTGTGCACATACTTTATTACTTGCGATTAGTTAGCTCTTTAGTAGTCTGTAAGGGTATCTCTTATTTTGTTATGGCTATCAATCAGTTCAGTTGGAGTGCAGATTGTATGAAGTATATGTGGTATGGTGGAGTGGAGTCCCAACAGTGTAGTAGAGTGAAGGAGGGCTATGTTATGATAAATGCAGTTAAGTTGGGCTTAGGATTAAGCTAAGCTCGCTCACATATTATATTTAATTGCATCTTGCTTGACTCAAACAGAAACTCAACGATCTACCGTTTTTTGGGTCATCAGTTTTACAATCAATAACCCCAAGATTTCTGCTATCTTATCTTTAGAAAGCCAATTGTTTGGATCTGCTAAAGATGCAAGAGAGTAGCTTAATGCTACTCCCCACACCTATAGCTCTATTCCTTACATCTGCTTGTCTTTCTACCATATCAGCCCAACAACTGTGCACTACAGTGATTGTAGCATTTAGACAACAGTAAAACAACATTTACTCTATCTAGATACATAACTCGGTGATAATAAGCTTAAGCCAAGCCACACAGACTCCGCACATTCTATTCAACACTTATTATTTCATACTACTAACTACTATTCCTATTGTTGTACCTATTTTTAAAAGAGAGCGAGTGGAGTCAGCTAACATTTCCACACTGCTCTCTGTGTAAAACTTTACATGTTATGGAATTCACAACAACCACACCACACCATACCACTTACAATTACAATAGCATCGTAATTCTAACGTAATAGGCAATAAATATTCAAAGTACTTACTTATTGTTATTATAATTACATTATACTTGCTCCTCGGAAAATAACAAGGTTTCAATTTCAGTTAGTCAAGGACTAGGCACTGTGACTTCAACTCTAATAAATTGTAAACACAAACTTACAATAACTGACCACCCAGGCTCTGCTTTAGACCGATTTCATTGTCATCCATAATCCATGGTGTTCAAATAATCTTTTTTCTTTTCTTATTAGTGTCATGTCACTATTCAGTCGTGAAGAGGTTACGACACAATAAAATCACAATGGGCGAACATTAATAACTACATTTATGAAATATGATATCTTTCCTAGGGGCGATACATGAATCGTGTAGTTAAATTAATTAATTGTCATCGCTAATTGATTTAGTGGAATACAAATGTAGTAATAAACTGTTTGGAGAGGATTAGGTGCTTGAAAGTAGTAGATACTTAGAAAAACACACACTAGTTTGATAACAATCATACGTCCTACTGAATGAATAATGGGTATTAAAAAGGGCGAATCTTGAATCCTCGTTCCATATTTTCTTAGGATGTAAAATTAGGGACTCTATTCTGAGTAGTATCTCAAATTCACCCATAAACGAGTACGTGTAACAGTTAGGACTGAATGATTAAATATTTCTAATAATACAATCATGATATTACATAATCAGTTTAGAGAGCCAAAAGAATCGACTGCAGTTTGGTTGCGGATTGCAACACGAGAGATAAATGACAATGAAAATGAGGCGGTCAGCAGGCCACAAGTGACAATGACATCTGTTTAAGTAGCACTAACAATATTGAGTAACGTTTGGGATTGTATTGTAGTGTGGATACCTATAGAGAGACTTACAGTTAACTAGGTTTTTTCCCTACAGCACCCACCTTTGTAATGAATGGACTATTAAATCCTTAAGTATGTTAAACGGAATGTTCAGCAAATCATTCTTCTGAGAAACCAAATCAAATGAGAGAGGAGCAGAGTACGCAGAAAAGGATCAGTCACCAAATGGTTATGTAGACTTCTCCATTCTGTTGTGCTCGTTACGAATGCGACTTTTACATTACATGACGTCCATTGGGTTGTTGTGGGTGCCCCGTGCACGGTCAACTTGCATAATTACAAGCACACAGCTAGACGACTCAAATCACTTCGCTTCGCTTGACTTCTCTCTGTACTGGACTTCTGTGCAAACATTATTCTCTGACAATGAACTACTGCTGCGTATTCGTTTCTCTATTTAGTTACCAATTGCGTCATAAGAAATAATCGAAAACTCAACATCTCAATTGATCACCATTACCTTTACGAGTTTAGAATAATCACATTTCCGTGACCTCGACGTGTCTCATGTCATCTACCCAAATAATAGAATCTGTCCGGCCAACATTTATAATTCATATTCATTTATTTACACACTCCATCCATCAATCTTCCCTCAATCAATGTTCACTTTAAAATGGACCCCTGTTAAATATATTTGCATACACTAATATATCGTTTATTCTATTACTTACAGTGCAGAATACAACACTTTCTAATAATAGGCAATTTTGCCTTTTAATAATTATCGTAAGAGTATTATGTACATTGCAGTAACAGATATTTTAATTGGAGGTAAATATAATACACTAATTAGAATTATTTTCCAGAAGCATGATTGTATTAAAATTCTACCCCTGCTTGGTTCTGCAAGATTTTCCAGGTTTTGGTTACATGAATTTACAGGCGCACGGACATTACCGCCGCTGGAGTTTACTGGCGGTAGGAAATAACCGACGCTTGCAACTGTCGAGCAATAAGGCTAAAATCTTAATTAATTAGTACGCAATTAGTATGTATGTATAATTCACAATTTATTAAATGTGATCCACATATGACCCCTTTTAAACCGTTTTACATAGAGTTTTCTTTAATTGTTGATAACCTAATGTATATTTGTTAATTAAAACAGAAAGGGACGTAAATTTTAACAGTTAACAAACTATAAATCTATGTTTTTCATTAAAATAATGTATATTGACTGTGCTCATGTGTCATGTAGCCTTTAATTGCGTGCAAGTTTAATGCAACGACATTGCAAGCGCCGGTAATTTCCAACGGGCGGTAAATTCCGCCGTCTGTAAACTCACAGCGTCGGTAAATATCGGTCACCGTTTTATTTGCTTGTGTTTTTGTACATCAAACTGTTTGGTATTGACAGTTTTACAGAATGTCAGAACACTATATATTTTAATAATCTAGGTATATATACTTTGAATGAGTTGGTATTCAAGACCATTGAACATATGCTACCTTCCTAGGTTTCATGATTTCAAGTTCATAGTTTGCCTTTGCCTTTGAAGATATGATACCTAACAGTAAAGTAGAATATTGCAAACATTGGATCGAAAGTTAAGATTGTACTGTACTGCTATGCTAACTATAGTATACCTATAGAGATCAGGATTTTATAATAGTATAGCGTAGGTTATAACTGTAGGTATAAATGTGAGCTACCTCTGTTCATTCACTTTCTTAACTTATTAGATTAGACGAGTTACCTTTAATTTACACTAGTTGTGGAGTCTAAGTGGAATAATGTAGAGTTGGCTTACCTATAGGATGTATGTGCCTCTGGTAGTAAGTCTTTCAGTTGCGGCTGTCAGGGTCAACTCGATTACAGCAATTCAGAGCCAATAATGCTTCATTTGTGGTTTCCTTTGAAAGAACAACAGAGAGATCATTATGTAAATCTACAAGTCAAGGCACGGAGTCCGCTTAGCTTTTCTATCTGCTTAAGTGAGGAATGGCCTTACATGAGAAAGTAGGCATCTAATTATTTTTTGTCTCTATCTACCAATCTAATCGTAATTACTACAACAAAGACAACACTAATTGGATAACTCCGTGACAAATCCCATTTAATAACATCACCTCCAAACATCATCTCTTCACTTTCTAGCAAACACAACAAAAATACAACCATTCCTTAAAATAATCCCTAAAGCATATTGTAAGCGGTGAAACCAAACATTAAATCCCAGTCCTTACATCCTACTCTTAAATACGCACATGTTTATTCAAAACAAAGCAATTTATTTCATTTCATTGGAAATGATGAGTAATCTTCAATCAAGGTATCTATGTATTATGTTGATTGCATGGAAGATTATAAATACTAAATAATTCATGTCATGATTTCCTCGTAGCAATTCCTAGTGATTCCTAGTAGCAATTTTGTAAAAGTAAAAAAGTTCCGCAGCCAATACGACTCCTCCTGTACATAATGCTCATAAATTACCTGATACATAGATGTATCAATAGATTCAGATAAGCAATATAATTGTTACGATTTATGATAACATTACATTGCATAAAAGCTACTTAGGCGTTGCTACTAAGATTTTTATTGCATTCTTTTGTTCTTTTCTTGTAACAATCACCAAAAGGTTCAATTTAGTTCCTTTACAGAGATAATGATATTAAATAATTTTTAATATGATTTTCTCATGTTATGTGCACCCATATCAGTTTTGCCCCATATCCGAACTGCCCATCAGCCATTTTGCTGAATTTCGTAAGAACTGGATATAATAATAGGTTGTAAATATGCAAAGCAAAAACGTGCTCAGACAATTCCATAATAGTACAGTAATACACACACGGTATTACCTACATACATGGCTAAATAGCAAGCAAAGACAAAGTTAAGGAGGAAAAGCGTAGATAGCGAATAAAATATACATAGAATGGAAATACAAAGGAGTCTGCAAAGGAGTGCAGTGCAGCGGTGCACAAATTGAAGGCGAATTCCATTGTAAATTGCAAAGTTAGTAGAGAAAACCTTGAAAAGATTGTCGAGGCTATCAAGAACGTGTATTCCCACTCACTAATACTGTGCTCTGTACTCTGTACAGTAATGGAAGTAGCCTATAGCTATACACATGTACGTAGCTGCTTTCCAATTATCCACAACATTAAATAGTCTTACAAAGCCGACGATCGTGGAATGAGCAAAGGAAGGAAGGAGACTCGTGGTAAACAACATGTAAACATTACGTAGATATCCTCCCTTTGAAATATCGCTACCTAAAACATGTTGCTTACCATTTGTTATTGCTATTTGTGGTAGCATCATTTAATCCTAATTTAAAACATTAACGTTACACAAAATGCAATGTCATATCTGTGCATACATTTTAGGCCATAACTGTAGTGCACCCCAAGAATAAACAATTTCCCACAAAATACAATCGCCATTTTCCCACAATTATAATAATTTTACCATAATCATATTATTTTGCCACAACAATCGTCACTAATAGCAAAAGCATTTATTCCACTGGTAATAATATTGCTATTTTCATTACTATTTTTTGCATTTTTATTGCAATTCGGAGAGTCAAAAGGATAATCGAGTCTAACCATGTAATGAAATACGTGAAAAAGCCAAATTAATAGTATTGTAAGGAGTGGCAATTATTATTGCGGCAAAATGATATAGTTATGGGGAAATGGGATCTAGATGTGGAAAAACGACGATTTTCATTGTGGAAAACTGATAATTTTTATGAGATACGATACAAACCTAAATTTTGTACTCTGTTTGGATTTAATGGACAATTAATTCATGGAATTAATATTCATAAGATGGGAATAATTAAGTTGTGAGTGAATGGAAAAGTTGTTTAGAAGAATTTGATGGATAAATATTCCAAGAAGGAGATATATGTGTTGAGAAGAAAGGAGATTTAGTTATTTAAAAGATTGGAAAGGGAGAAGGATGGGTGAAGAGTGTGTTTAATTGCCCAAGTTGGTGTATTTGTCGGGGATGAGTAGGGTTAAGGTAGTCTGAGGAATCCTGGTTGAAGGAAAGAGACATGAATTGGGAATTCATTGCACGATGCTGGATTTTATGAGGATAGTTCTGGGTTCTATTGCCAAAAGGATTTGCATTCAGAGAAAGAGTTCTTAGTTGAGTAGAAAGGTGCAGTTTAGCAGTTCTGTGTCCGTGTAGTCGAGAAGACGAATATAAAACTCAATAAGTACCCATAAAATTTGGCAGACATGGGGCAATACGGCCATTGAACATAACAAAAGCGAACTAACAGAGCTGGGAATTGGAAACTCAGGGAACATGCAAACTCTGCCTTGGTTTCGAGATGTGCAAGAGATATGGAGCCCAAAAATGCAGAAACTCTAGACAGTCGTTTTATACGAACATGTCTCACTCACTCAACTACAAACTTTGTACCTTCTCGCTTCATGTACCAAAGTGGGCACACAAAGCTCTTATTAGAAACACTTATGGGCCATCGGGCTCCCTTAGTCACTCCACTCACTACTACACTTCATATTTACTATCCAGCCATGTAGCCAAAATCTACTTTAACAAAAACATGTAAATGCTGAAGGTAAACACTTTTGGTTTCACTTCACATCGGAATTCTACACTGCACTCAATTCTACACTACATTCAATGTTTCCCGTACTACTGCATTACATTTACAATCAATACTCTAATACACTACAGGCAAATAAGTACAGGTACATTCCTTATATACACTGGACGTAGAGACAAATATCCCATTTAAATCTACCAGATAGAAAATTAATTTTTTGTGAATTTATAAAGTATTCCCCGCTTACAGACTTTGTACTCCAGTTTTTAAAGAGAAATTGGAGCAGGACTATTGTAAGTTGTAATCATACTATTCAAATCTATTATATCATGGGTATTGCTCTGAAAACAATTTAGGAAATAGATTTTCAGTGTATTAGACTATTATGCATAGAACTTTTTACGTTTTAGGATCGCATCGATTCCTGTATAGTTAGGATATTGTTTTATGTACTAGAAACATTCTCTGTCGATGCAATTCAGGTAAATGCCAAATAAATGTTAGGATTTAGCGTTTTCTTGGAAAGGTACAGCAAGTGAATTTAGTTTGCATGCATGTTGTGCGCACAACACAATGATTATTTAAGACTCAGCTAGAAATAAGCGTTTAGCCTCACCAAGGTTCTTTTTTGTTATAATTCGATTTTGTTGAGGTTGAGAGAGTGAGAGTGAGTTTCATGTTTGTATTTGGTATCTGTTTGGATGTTGTAAATATCTAGGTACATGAGCAGAGGAATGTAAGTAAGCAACTGACTCGCAAAAATGTGTGTAGCTTAAGGACTGATCTGCTCTGTACATCTCAGTTATTATTTATAGATATGCTCAACTTGCGAAGATGCACGTAACGAACTAACCAACCGTATTTGCTTCACATTATTATGTGTCTGTTCTGCATTCTGCTGCATACACCTGTCTGGTTTCTATTCAAACTGCAAATAGGCACAGATACTCGTTTACTACGTACATACAGCACCCCAGCATGTGTAGTCTGTATAGAAGAGTGTTTATTAGCTGTTGTACTCCGAAAGAAATCTCTTTGAAAAGTCGTAATGATAACAATCTTCTCTTTTAGCAAGAAAAAAGCCAAGCTCAATCAAAGTGAAATGGTTGCAAGGATCAGTTGGATCGAAAGGAATAGTTTCATTCAATTCCTTCCATTCCTATAGTCAGATCTCTTGTATTTGAAACCCTTTGAAGATGAGTGAATCACAATTGGCTCAATGAGTGCGTGCAGTCAGCCGGCGACACTCTCTCACATACTCACTCTTTTTCTTCTTTTGTGGTTACATTTTGCCATAGGTGGACATTTCAAATTTAATTCAACTTTAAACATTTTTTAAATTAATTTCCCTTAAATCTCGCTTTAACTGCTTTGAAATTAGTTAGCTTAAGGTTTCAGATTTAAGAAGGGCTTAGCAGATTTCCTGAACATTATTTTCTAAATTCTCCCACATTTTCAAGTTGATGACAGAATTTTTGTAATATTCGATTTAAAAATAACATTTAATTTTTCTTACATGCATCAAAATTTTCAAAAATCCCCATAAAACGGCCTATACCTTATCAAAGGCATTTTTGAGCTCTAAAAGCTGCAATTTGAACGAGAATATTTAGCATTGAACAAACACGGTTTAGACATGGTTGCTAATACTAATCTAGGTATTGCATCACAACTTCTTATCTTTGGATGTAGATGTTAGGATTAATGACGTTATAAAAATAGTGATCTTGTTTGTGCCGACTGAAAGGAATTTAGAAGGGTTGAGTGTGATGCGATGTGAGTTTGGAAGGTTAGATTAGGATGAGTTGATGTTTCCCCAGTGGACACGAATTACCGGTATATGGATATAAAGTGGATTGAGTTAGCGGATAGGGAAAAGGTGAAATAATAATGAAGGAGATAATGGATCAGTGATTGAAGTGAAGATGTTACTGCTGGAGGTGGACGTAGTTGTGGTGTTGTGAGACGGAAACTGAGGTGAGTGGTGCTGGTGAATGGCATTGTGAGGTGTGGTGTGCCGTGAGCTTGGAGAGAGAGGACATAATAAATACTTGACTATATTTCGCAGAGTTTTTTGGGTTCTGTCGTGTTGGAGTCATGGGAATTCGCTTCATTGTTATGTGGCCAACTGAGATATGCCTGGAGCTACTTGAGCTCTGCAACAGTAAACTCTGCAATCAAAGTCTCTGTCTCTCTTGTCTCTTCTCCACCCTTTCCATGGAATGGCAGAAGTTCCCAATGAAAAGAAGGAACAATAACAAGAAAATAAGGGAAATCATTTTTTGCCAATTAAAACCATCTTCTGTGCTCACTCTTTACCTCCACAATAAATAATGCACTGTCTATCCTCCACTTACATGTATTATTCAACCATCCCCTTACATCTTTTAGTACATGTTGTTATGTCAGCTTTTATCTTCCTTTTAGCTCAACTTGATTTGAATCATTCTTTCCTTCCAGGTACCCGAACACTTTTCCTTACAAATATCACAGTCCGCATGCCAAACATAATATACAGTCTCATACATAATGCACTCTGCAATTATCTCCAGTCCAGCATCGTGCAACTTTAGTTATCTTCTTATTTCTTGCAAATTATAAACAAACAGTTCCTAAAATTGTTCTCTCATCTCTTTCTGTTCTGGGAATCGGCAGAAAAATTCAAACCACACCACATATCAATTTCTTAAGAATCAATATCAATCCCAGAATTTATAGCTCAAGTTTCCTCCGACTACAAATGGGGGTTTAAATCCTCTGATGGGCAATCTCTATTCCGAGAATGACAAATTCTGTAACAATCTAAACTAAATTGCACTGAATGCAGATGATTTCATCCATGGTGCACAACGAACTGTATTGACACGGTTCGATAATTCATAGTGGTGTGGTGTGTCCTGCTGTCTTCAAGTAAAACAACTCCACCAGACCACACAGTCATACAAACAATTACTTTCTTTCCCTTAATCTAAATTCCTAAGCCACACAGATTTAAGCTTGCACTCATTTTCAAGTTAACTTGCGTTTTCTGCGAATGTTTGTTGATGAGGGAGCTTCAGCTCCCCATATGCATCCAAATAATTAGTGGTAGAAGCAGAATTGTCTTAACTTGACTAATCGACACGTACAAAGGAATTTTATGCACTCTTACGCCGGAAATGTCTTTCCTTCAAGACTCCTCGCCTATGTTATGTTTTCTTTCGGTACATAAACATATGTACCACACACTATAAAGCATGACACATAGTTAAGCTTTATTTACTGTGTTAATACCATAGAGCATATTATGTATTAACAACAAATTCTAACCGTACTCCATAACGTGTGAGTATTATCTACAAGTTCTAGGATTTAAAGAGGAGCATCCCAAATGTGATAGTTTGTTTTTGTTTAGATAATACATTAGAGAATAAAGCAAGTGTAAATAATCTGACTTGCCTAGAGATATGCAGGAGGTGGTGTTAACATTTTTGCGAAAAGATTGTTGTGTAGACTCTGTTCATGGATTAATCATACATGTAATTGTAAATGATCTTGTAATGAACACATAATATAAGGTAATGTACATGAAGTAATGAATAAGGTTGCGTTAGGCGAATTCGTGAGTGGATTTTGCATTTCTTTCGCTCTCTGCTCTGTTTACGACTCCTTCCCTCGATTTACATTCTTTCTTCTTCCCTTGTTCGCTCTCCCTTTTATTTACTAGCTACGCTTAGAGAACTTCTGTCTGCTCTGCCACACACCACGGGAAAATGATGGAAACAAGGAACAACTAAACTAACTACATCCATGTGCATTACACTCTTAGTGAAACAGTGTAGTATTGTTGTTTGCACTGCTTGTATCTAAGTATTACGTTAATGTTAATTTAAAGCAACATTGTATATGTATGAGGAATGGGAAGTGTTTGTGTATCTAGGAGGTGAATGGCTAGCATAGAAAATAAAGCCAGAACTAGAAGCTAGCTGAGTTACAACAAACAAGACAACTGAGTGGATATTAGCTAAGGAAGCGTAGACAGTTAGTTGGCGAGCAGAGGATGTGAATCTTTGGTGAGTTTAGTGCAGCTTAGCCAAGCCACTCGCTCTCAGACTCATCCTTCCACTTTTTGCGCTTTCCATTTCATTCTTTTCCACTTTAATGACATGCCGTCTTGCATTCATCGACTAACGACTCTCAACGCCAGAGAACACTGACAGATAACCCTGAACTTCATCCAATGCACTTCCACCCTTCTGCACTCAATCCAATTCTTGTCACCAAAACTCAACCTTTGTAATCCTCAATTACATTACAATCACTATGTCTTATCAACAAAACATTTGATTCAGGAAAACATGTGTTACCACGTAATAGTAATAACAATAACGATTACTTACTATACTGCATAGATTATACGGGAATTCAAACTTTTCCTGTGTAAACTGAACCTATGCCTTATTGTTAGAGAAAGTTATTTCTGAAATAATATATTCATAGCAAAAATGATTTGTAATTTTCCCCTAGTAAAAATAAGTAAGTAATGTAATAAGAATAGGAATTAACTAGTGTTTTCTATTATTCTATTGATTGTAGATTGAACTACTTTGTAGAAGTAAAAGTGAATTAGTATAAAGAAAGAGAAGAGAGTAGGAGTGAGTAGGAGATGAGAGCATCTGTGAGGAGTAGAGAAGCTTGGTAGTGGAAAAATGTTGAAAAAGGTAGATAAATGAGCGGAAAATGGAAAGGTAGGTAGAGTGAGAATTGAGAACGTCCACGAGGCTCTATTCAGACGATAATGTTAAAATGTTTTTTCTTGGGGCAGATGAATGACCTTCGGATGTCGCTGTAACCGTAAAACCTTGCTCAACATGACTAAAAAGTCATTCCTTCCCGTTTTCATTCTTTCCCTTCCCCATCACAATTCACAGGAGCAATGAAAATAAAAGTTTGTCCTTTGTGCAGCCACTGCTCCCTGCCAAATGCCATCCATCCAGACGAATTCAATTGTTGTGCAGCTAACTAATGTCCCTCTTCCTATGGAAAACTATTTTTTACCCGAGATAACGATAACATCTTGATCAAGAGAAGAACTTAGCGGATAACTAACGTTGTAGTTGCAAGACTGAGAACAAGTTGGGAAGTGTAATTGAATTTTTATTAATTCCGTAGTACTAAACAAGGAATAATGTATTGCATTAAGTGCTGTGATGAACAGTACACCCTACAGTGCATTAGAAAACATGGTTTAGAGGAATGTGGATGAGATTGATAGGTTAGGAAACATTTGTAACGTTTTTTAAGTGGAAAGAGGAAGATTAGTCATCTGCTCCGTTTTTCCTTGGCTAGGCCACACTATAAAACATATGTGGATAGAGGATAATATATTTTACAGTGTTAAATCCATTCCACCCACCCCACATTGCAACTTTAGTAGTATTGGGCAGCATTGCAGGCGATACCAGAAGACGACGAAGAAGCTTAGGATGATGATGAACTGGACAGGACCCGAGGCGTTGTGTACAATAACAGAAGACAAGGAAGCATGCACATGTACATTAGAGATGCGATTAAATAGGTGGATGTTGTTTTCATGCAAACGGATGGATGTTCTTAGTAGTAGTAGAGAATTGCAAGTGAATAGACACCAGAAAGGTAGAGACTGTTCTTAAGTTAAGGTGTTCCCTCGATTATTTAGCAATGATAATATTGTTTGAGGTAGAGACGGAGAAGTTGGGGAGGAATGAGGAGATGACGGTACTTTCGTGGGGAGGGGGTGGGGGGCAAGGGAGGGGAAGTTCGCTTTTGGTGGTGGAGTCCGTGATTGTGAGCAGTTGGTGGACGGACCGTTGTTGGACATGGAAAAGAACCAAGTCATGAGGTGGCAACGGTGGACCAAAAGGGCATCACACCATCCAACAAAAAATAACATTTTTTTGATAGATTTTGCGTTGTCTTCCTTCCATTCTATTGCATTGCATTCCTCTCTCTCTCTCAGCTTAGCTTACCTATACGAGTATGAGCTACTCAATCTCTGCTCCATGAAGTTGCTCAAGTGAACCTGTTTGGATCTACCTAACTACTAGCTGCCTAACCTTAGCTCCCTTCTTCTTTCCATTATACATAGTAAAACATCTCACACAACATTATTGCATTGCATTGCATTATTCCCTCCTCTACTCTTCCCTCTCCCTTCCATGCTATCCTCACTCCTATCTTCTCCATCTCTCCATCCACTATAATATCTTACAAGTCTTCACTTGGACACACATTCTTTATCTACTACTACCATAGTAGTAGTACCTCTCAGGTCCTACTCTCAACATCACAAACACGATATTCCCACTCTTGTACATCTCCCTTTAGGTAGAGACAAATCCTCTACTGCAGTCTATGTACAATCACTCTTCCTTGCATATTTCTCAGCCACTCTAATACAATTATACAACACAAAGAACTCTCTGGTGTATTCTTATGGCTTCAACCTATCAATTCATCCAAAATCCCAATCGAATCCCATCCAAATAACACTAGACTTCTATTATAGAGGTGGGCACGGGAACACAACTGCTTAAGGTGGGGCTATACCATGAAGAAAGACATGTGTTTTCCCACTCCACTAGATCAACGATTTATTCAGTAATTGCATGTCTATTTGCACTCTCCACGTATGAGTATTTACGTAGTACATTGAGTACCCAGGAGTACCCTGGTAGTATACCTTAAGAAACTTTATATTATATTATGTCGATTAATCCAAAAATATACATATTTTATACAACAATTTTATACCACAATTTAATAGATTCTATAAATGAATTATTTGAAGAATTTAGAAGTATTAAATTTTATGAACTTCTTCGAAATAATATAATTTATATAAGATGTTTTGTGCATATTTAGGATTTAAAATGCCCACCTCTAATTCTCTACCTCTGGATATACACCTAATTTTCCTTTCCAAGAGTAAGCATTCCAATTACAACAATTAGGAGAGAAACATTTAAAAAAGTCGTGTTCGTCTTAGCAAAATTTGGAAACGTCGTTTCCGTAATATATGCATTTCTCCTTGCACAAAAGATTGGAAGATATATCATAATGGAATATGCAAGGCATCTGTTCTTTACAACATTCTTACTCATACCATATCCTATCAATTCATTTTTTAAGTACCGGTACAAGTATTCAATTTCCTATATACTTACAGAATACAGAACCCAGATCTCTAGCAGTCCTTCAATGAAATCTGAATTCTATACCTTTTGTAAACATTATTACTCAATATATTCAGACTTTATCATGACGTGTCTTTTCTTGAAAGATCGACCTTTTAAGAAAGATGCCATATTTAAACTGTCTTAGAAATAAATGGCAAGGCTCTTTCATTACAATTTATTCTTTAATATTAGCACAGTAAATCTTCGATTCAGTATTGAATACTTGGATATTAATTTGCCTAGGTAAGCATTTCTCAGTGACTAGGCTTTTGGTTTCCCTAAATTTCCGACATGAAGAATTCCTTACGGAGTACCCTGTAGTTGTGTTTCACGTGGAACACTGTAGTATTCCTTGGTGTTGTCTGAAGATGCAATGTCCAAAGAGTTGCATGACGGTGATTGCAGCAAGTTTTGCCACAGCTTCAATAAGCTTGAGAAAATAGGAGGAAAAGATAACGTGTCTTGCTTTACATTAGAATAGTGTGCACATCTGATGTACAAGCCAAACCGGCTCACAGTAAACGGGAATAATGAAGGAGCAAGGAGAACGAGAGAAAAAGAAGAGGTGTGTGTTGTAGTTTGGAGAAATGTACATAGTAGATGCTGTAGTAAATAGAAATTCCAATCTGCATCTTGTCTGATCGTGAACAGAGCAATTCGATTCAAATAAACTGCAACGGTTCTCGTTTGCCATTCACGGAAAGGAAATGATACAATAGTTAACAGCGACATTGACATTCAGACCTGCGAGTCTGTCTCCTTCATTAATTAAACTACAGAATTTAACTGCTGTATGTGGATTCGAACCAAGTACCTCTCTCTCCGCATCCTACAATGTGTACTTAAGCTTAGAATCCAATTTCTAGTAGCTAAAAGTACAAAGTATGAAGTACCAAAACGGTACGTCTAAGCTGTTAAATCGCTGAGTGTCATTAGTGTTTACTATATAGGTGAGTTAATAGTGTACAGTTGGTGATTGTGCTTCTAGCAAAAGGTCGCTTTATGTTATGTTAATGTTCTTGGGTACCTACACCTACCTCATAATAATAGCCACAGTATGCATAATATTTGCACATACTTTACCAATTTAATAAATATATGCACATAATATAAGTAGTAGGAAAAGTGCAGTTGCAAACAATGAGTTTTTGGGTTTGGTATTACAGAAGGAATTATAGAAGTAATACAGTCTATTATATCATTGAAACTGAAATCAACGTCCAAATATTTACCTATATACAATTAATAATTAAATACTTAAATAATGTAAGGTTTAGATAAAATAGTTTTCTGTTCGCAGTTTCGGTGAAATTCAGATTGGCAGCAATTCTGTGGTAGCTATTTATGATTGAAAAAATTTTCACACTCCAGATCCCAAGATCTCAAAAATCGCTTAAGTAAACTTTAGGTAATCTTAAATCTTGAGTTTTGGAAATGATATTTTTGAGAACAATTACTTACTATCTAAAAATATACGTAGATTTGAAAAATAAAAGAATTTTTTCTGTGCGTTAAGATTCTGACTTAGAATATAGGATAGGAAAATTGATATGTTTCCCTAAATGAGGGTTTCCTCAGCCTTTGTCCCATAACCTTATTTGTTTGAAGGATTTATTTACATTTAGCGAAAGAATTTGTTTATATTGTATTGAGTGACCAAAAGCATAAAGGAGTAGTAGGGCAAAGAAAAGAAGCTGCTGGGTATTTGATGGTATGTAAAAGAGTGTGTTGGGGATGATATGGGTAATAAAAGGAAATGATTAAGGAAGGGGAACTATGTGTTATGAAGAAGTTAGAGCACGTAGTGGTGTGCTCGCTAAAAAGCATCACAAAACATTTCATTATCATTTGATCGTTTCCTATGCCTTTCCTCGCATCTGTGTAATGTAGTAAGGATGAGGATGGGGAATTGGTTAGAGACTCTTGAGACGACTTCTTGCTGCCAAAATGTTGAATTGAACTGAAATGAACTCACACTATCTGATGTGATGCAATTTACTGACTTACAACCGTACATCCAAAGATTGTGGTAAGAGATGTCCATAGACTAATGTTATGTACTGTATGATGTTAGATATGTAGGCATTAGGCTATAGTCCATTGTGAATTGTGATTAGGTGATGGATAGTGATCGCTCCTTCCACTGCTATTAAGTATCTCAGACTGACACTCGACCAGGTTCAGCTTCCAAGTGATTAATCGATCTTAATGTGCATCTGCATTCTTCTCTCACTTCCTTTTTACCTTTTACTTCCCAATACATCCAGTCTTGGGCCTCTTCCACATTCCACTACCACATCATTAAACCTACTACTACGGAGCACTAAGTACCGTTACCTACAACACCGCACTATCTTCCTTGCACAAATGCACAAATCTTTCTAACTCATCAATTCATCTTATCCTCCCTCACCAATAGAAATAGTTACATAATCAAACTGCATTTAAGTTACCAATCTTGCACAATTATTTCGATGTACAACGGGAATCCAAGTTAGTTACGATTCGGCATCGCTAAAACTGTTTTTGTGCAACGTTTGCACTTTTCAGATATTTTGATCCAAACATGAACAGTTTTTGAGTACCTCTGTATTTCCTATCGAGGCGTAATAATTTTCACCTTTGGCCCACTGAACTGAGTAGAACAGTAAATAAATAATACCTGTGTTTAACAAATACCGTGCTGTATGTGTTTTAATAAAGCAGAACTCAGGTCTAAGACAGTTTCAACAGTGACCATTAATAGTCACGGTAGTGGTTAGTGGTATGTGATTGGAAATTAAGCTTAAATGACATGTTACGTTGAAACTAGTAATGATAATGATATAGTAGGTACCTAAACCATTTAAACGATACCCTAATACTTCATTTTCCAGAGATGCTTTAAAAAATGACAACTCAGTTGTGAAGAACGTTTTTGTCAATTGATCAATGATCAAACATAGTAATAGTAATGTAAAAAACAATGAAATGTTTCTAATAAATGGTATGCGCGAATTAAGCTTTAATAACAGTAATTAGGTATTATTGCAATTTAAAATTGGTAAAACACAAAAGCGTAAAATTTTAACGAAAAGCAGATTCCACCGTATTGCAAACCACTAGCGTAAATCCTGTTTATGGGTTTTATTACTTAAAGTAGGCAATTGGTGCTTATGGCAGAGTGGAGTGGAGACAATCCCGTTTGAATGAGAAGAGTGAAATTGGAAAAGGATTATGACCTTTCTGTTCTTTGCTTGCATTAATTTGGATTTAGCAGATTTTGTTGAATTCTTATTGGATTGAATGGGGATATTGAAGTTCACTTAGTAAATTCTTCTTAGAAGTTTGAGATGTTAGTATAAGGGTTTTGATGCTGATTCTTTGGTGCTGATAAGTTGTGGGAGGATGGACGGGAGTACTTTAGAATGGTAAGTGATAAGTTTCTTGTAAGTTGATGCACAGGGCAGAGACAGTGCAGTAGTGGGTCTGAATATCAGTTATGTTATGAGAAGTTGTGTTTGGGCTGGAAGTGGAAAGTGGGGTTGTGAGAGTGAGTCCTCGTCTCATCTCAGTCTCTCTCTCCCATTCACAGGCAGAAGAAACTAGGAAAATGGAAAAGTTTGAAGGACTTTGGTAAATGCACGGGAAGTGAATGGTTTCGGTTGACAATGCTCTGCGAACCCATAAGCCATAAATAAACCAAGTTGAGCTCACGTCGGCGATGAGAGAGCGTCCTCCAGTTAGTCTACTACATATGCTTTCAATTTCAACTCCGGAGACTCACAATTCTAAGCCTCCTTGTTCCCTGCCCTGCCTGCCGCCGTCTCCAACTCCCTTTCAACACTCTCAGTCCCAACAACCAAGTCTCACCCACCAACAACTACTTCGGTTCACAGCTTCAGGAAATAATTCAACAAAAGGGAGTACCTTCCCAAATTCGCCCACGACATCTCCCTAATAATAAATGTTAGAGTTACTCAGCTTCGCAAATTCGAAAGTACTCTTCATCCACAACCAAACATAACGGAATTCTTCTATTGTACGGACTTCACCGTAAATATCTGAATGCGCCCTGGAAATCCAACTTAATATCAGTCATGAAACTTTAATGTGCCAAAATTTATGGTTTCTGTAATCTAAATAATCCTATCGTTCCTGAATCTTCGTGTTTTAGCTGTAAAATAGGTTCCCTTACAGATAATTGGTTAGTATTCATCAATAATAACGTTTTCCTTTATGACAAGCAAAAGTAGGTATTGCTATAACATACATTTGACCAGGTTTTTAAGTCTACCGAAGTTAACAGCTATTTATACTACTATCACCTTTAATCTGGTTTGCATTTGTTGGTGAACGGAAATAACGGATAACGGTATTTTGGGATAAATATGTATGAGATGTAAAATTCAATATACACCTTGTATTTGAATATCTTATGATGAATGATGAATCAAAGATACTATACTAAATGTATCCACAACTGTAGACGATGTGATGACGGATTCTTTGTCGTTCACTGCTCACACTTTAAGTAAACCGCAGATCACGATCTGTCACATTACAGCTATAACTCCGTGGAAAACAGTCTCATCAGAAATAAACAAGAGGCTAGCTCTGACCGCATTACCTCAAGAAACTCATCATGTACTCGATATAGTCCAATCCAAGTTATCATGTCATAGTTGACGCATGTTACTACTTGTAATTGTAGTAGCAATAGTACTATGTTGAATAACAAAATAATTTTCTACCCACTGTAACCAGTTAAGACAGAGCCAAGTCTCCTAATATGGATGAAGGAAGAGGAAACTGAAAGAAATTGGATTTTTATGGCAGTGACTAAATAATGTATCTGCATTAGCTGTATGTAATGTGTGTAGTTTTAGAAAAGAGTATTTAGTCATTATCTTTTCTAATAATGATGATAAATATTGAACTGCACAGGTATAATAGTGTACTGTAAATGGCATTTTTATTTTTGGCGTGTACAAGTATGCAAACACACTTAATAGAAGGCTCCTGTGTGTAGTATACTTCCGAATAGAGACAAGAAGTATATTTAGAGTCCATTTAGAGTATGTCGTAGCCGAGGGTGTCGTGTCAAACAAGAGTTTGGATTATGATATTAGCTTTTATATGGTTGAGATGTTGTGGAGGGCATTAAGGCTACTAGTTGTAAGGGTTTCTGAGGAGTTGTAGTTGGATTTTGTGTGTTTAGCCTGTGAGGGACAAAGATAAAGTTGGGATAGGATAGAAGACAACTCTAGACTTCTTGATTCGGAACAGAAAAGGAATTTCTGTGGAGGAAGAGACGGAAGTCAAAAAGTCTTGCTAAATAAGTCGTGTATTCTTGCACAATAGGAATCCACCAAAAAGAGGAATTCACCGAAAAGAGGAACTACTGTTTTGTTTCAATTTTACGCGTAGGCATACATTTTTCTTCAGAGTGATATGCAAAAGTAAGTGGAACTTTTTAAATACTATACTGGATATGTGAGGAATAATTATTGTAAAATGTTTGGAAACTTAGAATTCCGATTTTGTGTGGATTCCTATTTTGGGTGGTGACTGTAGGGAAAAGAATGGTCCATGATGGTGACGGAAAGTAATTTAAAAGGTAATAATAAGAGGACATAATTCTGGAGTGAAACCACAGTGAAACTAATCTAAGGTGGGAAGTAAACTGGAAATGAGAGTGTGAGGCTGAGAATGCAGGATCGAAAGAGGGAGAATCGGAAGAGTGAGATTAGATGTTAGAAAAGCTGGAATAATCCTGCGAATAGTTAGGTGAGATGCTTGTGACTCATTCAATTGAAGAGGTTCTTCCATTTCCATACCTTTTTATTACATCATACTTACATTAAATGCATCACGGAATAGTTCTCATAGAAATTCATGGAGCGATAGGGATTTGCAAACAACTCCATTCTATTCTTCTCCAGGAATCCACAAACTGCTAATAGACATTTCTTTGCTATCTGAATCTCAACCCTATTCTGCCCTACACGACACGACACGATAGCAAATCCAAATGGAATTCTGGGAAGCGACCTTGTGTCTAGTATTATTCTATAGCCGTAGTAACTACTCCTTAGTAAAGAAGACCAGACAAGTCAGGTAGGTACATACAATCCCCGCATTTATAGTTTCCTTTCCTGTTTATGTATATTATAGTTAGTATGGTGTAGGTGATTATCTGCATGAATTAAATTCGCATTGTTCTGTGTTCCGAGTATATAGAGCATTAATAGCGATGCTACTGCTGCTGTTGTATTATTATTATTATTATTATTGGGAAACGGGAGCCCAAGTGTTGATGCAATTACAAAACCTCAAGGAGAGAAACAAAAGGCTGCAAGTCAACAATAAGAGTGACTCTGTTCCAGAACAGACCCTTGAGCACTATTATTACATCACATAACATTACATCCGTATTATTATCATTCTCTCCACACACAAACAACTACCTCCTTGTTCCCAATTCAAACCTAATATTTAATGCGCTCATAACATACTAGTACTTGTTACAACATTTACATGCATGGCTACATCTACATAATATCGTCTTGTGAATGTGAGTCAGTTAATCAAAACTAATGCTAAATGAAGATACCACCGAGTGTACGCCGACAAGACTGGAATTTCCATTTCCACCAGATTCTCATCTCCAGCCACACTACAGCCACTACGTCATTACATTACACGGAGCACGGGACAGCCAACTTATTGTTTGTTAGTACCCTCTCTCTCCTCATGAATGCTCTTCCAACCCAAACCAACGGAACTCGAGTCCGCACTGTGCAAAAGTTCAAGGCAGATTGTCTTGTAACTCCCAACTAAAGAAATAAATTCCGACGGATGTCTCCGTTTCGGACGAACCGGCAAACTGCTACCAACCAAAAGTCCTACAATCAACTTTTTCCTTTTTGTCAATTCTCAGCCTGACAACCGACCTACATAAAATACTCAGTCCACGTATCCTTACTTCCACTTCTCCTCCTGTCCTCACTAGCAATACCGAACTTAGTATCCAAGGCTTATCCTAAGGATAACAACTAATCTACATTTCCGATCTAAGTTAGACAGCACCACTTTATTGATTTCTTCCGAACACAATTCCATACACATTAATTATGGACACCTATTCGTGATATCTGCAAATGTTGACAGTACACATCATACAGAATATGTGTCACCTATTGTTTTCTAATACAGAATTCTAGGAATGATATTATTGCAAAATCGCAATTGAATATCTAATTAATGATTCTTTTGGGATTCTTAATGTATAATTACGTCAGAATATAGGAATTCCAAACTCCAGAGTAATTCTAAGTAAGTGTATAAGGTAGAAACACAAAGTTAGGTATTTGTGTTACGTATTACATGATTTTCTTAGTTTTTAGGTGTGGATGCGTATCCTGGTTGACACGACAAAAGACTCGACAAACGGCATTTAACATAGCTTTATCAAACAAAGTATATTGTACAGAGTATAGTTTACTATTAGAGCAAAAAGAGTTTTAACACAATAAGATAGCAAGTTATGTAGATGCACCTGTTTTTTATATTTTACATAGGGAGTTAAATAAGTAGCCATTTAGCCATGCAGAGTGCAATGTGAGTGTGAGCGAGAATTATCTTTAGTAAGAATCTTATTTGCATTTGTATAATAATCAGAAATGGTTTGTATTGCTTATATAGAATAGTGTTTATAGTCTAGTGTAGCCAAGAAATGTTTTTATCCTCCTAGTAGCTTAGCTGGTTTGGTTTGACTAAGTGCTAAGTGTGGCATGATACATAACTGGATACTAGGTCTTATACGATAGTGAATGATGATAGTTAATTTGATAGTGGTATACGAAGGAGAGCAGAGAAGGATGAATATGACTAAGAATGATAATGTATAATAATATGTAGTTGAGCGTACCTGTTAAATGAAATGTAGGTTGCTAAGAATTATTTCGTTAATGCAGTGTGTGTATGCATGTAGTTGGAGTTGGGTGAGCTGAACGTGGTTCCTATCTGTATAAGAAAAGGTTTGAAATCGTATCGCACCTCTCCTCACAGTATTGGAAGTCCCTTCTGGTAATTCAGGTTGTCGATGAAGTCCAAATGCCAAACGAAGTTGCAAAATAGTTGGTATCGTTGTATTGTTATGTGTGGACTTGCTTGTTACTCAAGTCGACTTGACTTTGATTGCTATTCAGTCCACATGACATTATACATACATAGGTCTGGACTGCAATGTAGCCAGGATTCTATAATGCGAATACTGGACTGGACTCTAAAGGAAAAACACTTTGTGCAAATTGCTCTCAAGTTTCCTCACACTAATGACATTTGTTCTTTTTCTGTTGACTTTGTCTTGCAAATATATTTCTGTAATAGTATAGTAATGGGTGCTTGCTAAACACAAACGTTGGTCACTCTGCCGACCCAGCACGAGTCTCAACTTCTGTTGCATGCAAGATCACTGTCTCCTCTCCTCTGTTTTTTTGCAAACGAAACAAAAATTGGCATTTGATCAAATCAATACTCAATTACGGAATGCTCTGCTGTCGTCTCCCTTCCAAACACAAACAGATCACACAGAATGACAAAAAACAGAGCGACTGGCTTGGCTTGGCGTGATGTGGCGTGGCGACGAATGTAAAGTCATCTGGAATCAGTCTGCATGTACCTTCACAATTACTATCTCTAAATATGTCAACTGGATCCAAAACGGTCACATTTATTTTACTACGTAATAAATTTATCATCAAATCACCAAACAAGCAAATGCGCAATTTCCAAGATGTACTAGTTACTGCTGTAAACCAGGTTTCAAATTACACATTCACAAATAAACGTCTTATTTCACGGGTAACTAGTATGGAAATCTGTTGAAGGGAATGATTTATGGAAGAAATTGTGTTGAAAGAGAGAACACCGGGTATATCGGAAGAGGGAAACAAGAACTATTATCACCGGTACAATTTGTCAATGAAATAAATGCGAGAACTTAGCACGAGATGAGACTGGAATAAATAGTAATGTTATGTGAGTAGGGCAGGAGAACTGAAAATGGGTGGCTTAGTGTCTGGGATAGAAAATGCACTGGGGAGGGTGACTATTTTGATCAAATGAAAAGTTTTCTGTCTTTTGAGTGCGAGTGACAACTTTTCTTTAGTTCTGTTCGTGACTCTCTGGAGATTGTGCGAGAGAGCGAGGAGTTAGCGTGGAACAAAGTGGAGTCCACGAGGGTTGGTGTCTCAACTGAGGAGACGACTGGACTTGGTCTGGAAGAGAAGACTGACTCTGTCAGTCTAGTCGAAACAAGTGGAGGTGGACAAGTTTGTTGGAGAAAGGCGAACGGAGCACACACATGGGGATAAGCCCAATTGTGCACGGAGAAGCCGACATGCTCCTACTTGGAATGCTCAGTGAGGACTGACGAGAGAGCCACAAAACGGGAACCACCATCTCTCTCCTTTCTTACCCAATCCTCACAAACACTCCACCACCATATCAACCTTACAAACAAATGCACCCCAGACCCCACCGTACCATAACACAATCACCAGTCCACCTTACACCAAACACACCAAGGCAAGCCAAGGTAGCTCCGTTACCACTTCAAGTCAATATCAACCATACAAGTCCACAACTTAACACTGTTGCTATCTAGCTTACAGTTACAGAGACTGTATACGGATTATCAGTAGTCTCGTCTCATCTCTCTTAATCTTCATAAGCATCTTCCAATTTTCATTCTAACAAAACTCTCTTTATTCCAGCTTCATTTTTTATCAAAATTAAAAACACATTAGTATCTGCTTCAAATTTTTATTCAGTTCAATATGGTACATAAAACCGCTTTTACATTAATTGTAATTTATTATACATTTTGCTTTTAAATGCGCATAGAAAGTCAAACCCTGCTATCTTTGCAAAATTGTTGCCAATGCTGTAAATGTATCTCAGGTAAATGCAGTATTTGGTAGGTTTTACAGTAATGTCAAATAGACTAGACTAGATTAACTAGATTTGTTGTACAATAGTTGAGAATTCCAAAAATGCAACTCAAAACGGAACAGTGGAACAGAAGGTTTAAAGGTGTAATGGCATGAAATGAGATAACTGAAACTGAAATTCAATAATGGAAGTTATGAGAGTTAACGGTTATGCAAAATGCAGATGCATGCAGGTTTGTGTGTTAAAAGGTGTTCCTGTGTCTCTTTCCTCATTTTCGCCATTGCTTAATGAATGTTTACGTTAAGAGATCGATTTCGATACAAAAAGTCGGTCGTTTGTCCTTTGAAATGATTTCTGCGAGGATGATGACGGTTCAGAGACATCAGGCTCCCTCCTTGTATTACAGGGTGGTACCCATAATCCATTGATGTAGTGGTGTAGAAAGGATGAGGCTTTTTTCGATCTTCGTAGCCCTGATGTAACAGCAAGAATGAGAATTCATGACAATAAATAAATATGACTTCTGCTAAAATTTCTTTTGCCTTTACTCCTCTACTTTTTTACTTTCCCCGAGATCCCTGACCCGCACATGGACTTTTTTCCATGAGGTTTTTTAATGCAATTATTTCGAAAATGCGTACTAAAGAAATAGGGCAAAGTTTGAAAAGATTATTTTCTATTGTTTGTGTTATGTATATAAATATAATGGCAGAATACATGATTTCTTACCGATAAATATTTTTCATCAGTAAATTGTGCAGGATTAGATCTTTTCTGTTCATTCAGTCCTAGTTCTTGATCATTTACTGGAAACATATCCATGTCAATCTCATCGTTCAATTCCTTCCTTTTTCTGAAATTTTTGGACAAATTTTCGTAGCTATGTGTCTTAAAGTATGGAAGGAAAAGCTGAGTAGGCGCATTGTCTCTATACATACAATACAAAAATTAGTACTATTTTAAGAAATTATTAACGCTATTATAAGTGGTATATCCATTTAGGTTTTGCACTGCTACTGTGATCATGTCTCAGCAGTGCCTGACTGGTATTATAAAATGCATTTCACACAATATAAGCACTACTATGTACATCAAAACTGTGAAAATAAAAATACTTACGTGATTATTCCTCCTGTGGGATATGGGTTGATATTCAAAGGAATTTTGACTTCCTTGTAGGGTTCTCCTGTTGACTCTCTTCGAATTATTTCATCATCTTTCAAAACAACTTTCTTTTTCAATTTCTCCGGGCAATTGATCCTTTCTAAATTTCTAAAGCAACTGTTATTGCCTCCACAATAATCATAATTGAAACTGCGAGACTGCATATTCCGCTTTGAAATGACCAGCTACTTCTGGGAGATTTTTTTTACTTTACAATTTGTAAATAAGGCTTTTTTGATAACGAGACATTAAATTTACAAATCACTGGCGATTAAGACTTTTTGCGCTTTATCTCAGACCTAGCATTAATTTTTTGCTGCAGACGACTATTGATTTAACAAGAAAAACAGTTGGAACTTGGAGCATCTATAAGCATACTCATTGCAACTTTCATGAAAATGAGCATGTTAACATGTATGCATTTATTGATGTTTTTATACTACATGAAATCACATGTAGAACACATTAGGAGTGAGATTCACTTTCCTTTGATGTTCCTTGTTTATGAACATTACGAAAAAAGGAGACAAAAAGTACAGGCGGTAGGCAGAACCTAGACATAATAGTTACGCCTGTGTTCCGGTCTCCTTCTCCATGCAAAAAGTTCCAGATATCTCAAAAGCTCCATGGCTGTGCGCTTGCATTCTTGCATGGACAAATAAACCATTCAACCAATGCACTTAATGAAGTAGCAGAAGCGACACATATGTCCTCTGAACCGTAGCAACACAATAGAAAAATTTTAAGTATATGTATCGAAGCGTTCAAGAGTTATAACACCTCAATTCGGTGCTAAAAATACACCTCAATTTTCCCATAGACAAAAGTTAGATGACATAAGTAGTAAGAATGCACCACTTACGCCACCTATCTTTTCTCTATAGAACTTTCCAGCTACACAACACTTTTAGCCCTGTGTTAAGTTTGAGGACACAGGGTGTAACAAATATTGACAAAAATAAAAATCATCAAAAAAGCACTTTAACGCAATTATTAATTATACGTCGTTACCGAACATCAGAAAGCGCGCTGGAGCGCTGCAGGCTCCATTCTGACCCATAAAAATAACATTAAGCCCTCCACGCTTTACTAAAATTTTTAAAATGCGTTCCCATTAGTAGTCTAAATCTTTTTATTTTTATAAGCCAGAATGGAGCCTATATTGTATGCGCACGCTTTCTGAGGATCGGTTACACCGTATAATTGCGTTAAAGTCAATTTTAAAATTTTATACGGTGAAGACCGTATTTTAAAATTTTTCAATATTTGGTACACCCTGTGTCCTCAAACTTAACGTTTTTAGTAATACATGGAATTCTAGGCTCTATATTAATCAATTTTTTTAGTGGATGTCATTTATCGATCACACCCATTTTCACAGGGGACCTTCCTCGGAACACCAAGAACATGTACAAAAAGTTTTAGCGAATTATATTAAGCCGTTCAGGAGTTATAGAGCCAACAGACAGACAGACAGACAGACGGACAGACAGACAGACGGACAGACAGACAGACAGACAGACAGATTGTGAAGGGCATTATTATAAAGTAGCTTCCGCTACTTAATAAATGTGTCGTAGTCGTAGTAGCTGAAGCTCACTCAACTGAACTGGAAGAAAAAAACAGAATGAATGAATGTATGAATGAAGAATACAGGTCAGGTCGTCAGACAACGAATTGAGAGTAAACACAGCCATCTAATGTAGCGAAGAAGCATCAGAAGATAGAAATGAGATTTCCAACAGGTGGAGAAAAATGATTTGCCACATCCACAGTCCAGCCAGCCAGCGCACCGTCCACCCACACACTTTTACATATACAGAAATCAACTGCTGCAGTCTGATAGTCTTATTCCACATTTCTCTACATTCACATTCTTCACTTACTAAGGCAAGGTTTCAGCAAATTAAAACTACAAAGCAGACAAAGTCTTACCATAAACGGCCGAAAATGCAATAACAGTTTGTCCATATATTTTACATGGGTCATGCTAAAATATTTGTGACAGTGTCTACACCTATTTGACCTATTTATTAGACTTTTAGTAGGCTAATAAACATATCCAATAATTCTACGTTTTTGTTTTACCGTAGAATGGAAATTTAATTTCTAAATGTTTCTACTCAAGAGCATATAGCTCTTCTGGACATTCTGGAGCAAGCTCCCTAAAAGATTCGAAATGAATGAAATGAAAGAGATTTTTTTATCCAAAGTAAAGAAGACTTTTGGGGATCACAGTAAAATTTAATGCTTTATTTAGGGTTATTATAGCCAATCTTAAGGAAAATTTCATACATTTCTACTGGAAAAGTTTTCTGTAGGCCCGTATTTTTAGAAGATTTTATTTGCCAACACTAAGAAATAATTAGCTTGCTAAGAAGCGAAAGGTTTCTTATAAGAGTTCTAGTCTGTCCGTCTGTCTGCCTTTCCGAGCGATAATTTCAAAACCTATTAATAATTAGGTATGTGTTCAATGGGTGAAAAGAAATTCGAAAACGGAGATTTTAATTTGACCCAGTTCATTCATATAAAAGGAGATGATCTGTGATAATAATTAGTCAAAGATGAACCTCCAAATACACATTTGTGTTAAGTAGTGCACATTGATTGTAATTATAAAATTGCTTATCTTTATATTAGATAACAGTTTCGGGATCATTCAACATGCATATCAAAAGACCAAAGCATTAAGCATAGATCAACAAGAGACTGATTTATAATACTAACATGGCCCTATGAAATTAATAGCACTGTATTTAGCTTTTCGGCCAATCGGCCTTGGGAGCCAATCGAATTGATGAGCCCACCTTGGATATGAAGGTTCTAAAAGTTGATGGAAGAAGATTCCATCCACATCACGAACTCGTACAAAAGTCGTACAACTCGTAAAATACTCGTACTTATAATACAATCACTATCAGTGACCAAGTCAAGTCACCTTACCACCGCCAACAGAGATTGAATGAGAGAGAGAAAGAGAGAGAGTGACAGAGCAAGAGAAGAGTATCGTATGTATCTTCGTTTAGTATTCGTATCATAATAATCAATCAAGTTCACTATTTGTCTAGAAGTAGAAGACCTTCGCACATAAAGTGCAATCTCTGCACCAGTTTTATTTAGCCCAGAATTTTATTTTTCTATCAATTGTAAACAAAACGGGATTACGAACAAAATAAAGCAGTATTTGTTCAGGAAATACAATTCGTACTTATAAGTGAAAAGCCAAAACTTAAATATCCTACTTAAAATATGGTGGCCAAAGAAGAGCTCCTGGCCAAAGCAGAAGATGTTGCAGATCAGGTACCATTTCTGTTCATTTCTTTATTATTCCGATTCAAAAATTGAATTTTGAACATATGCATAGTGTTTTGTGTAGCATATTGTAAACATGAATTATGTAAAGCTCCATACGTCATGCACCGATGCACCGTGTCGGTATTATTCCAATATGGTTGTAAATGTCAGGTTTAGGTTTACTTAGGTATTTTAAAAATGTGAATGTTCTACATTATCACTATGCATGTGCAACCATTTACCAACGTATTGAATTAGTAGCAAAGTATGTCAAATATTTCAAATTGTGCATTTACATGACCTACATATAATTCTAAATAATCTTTGGAATGTAATACGCAGGCTCGGAATGTTCCTGCTGTTTAATCAACATCTGTACTTGTATTCTTTTAGATTTTAAGAAGATCAAAACATATATTACCCCATGTGGCACGTCTCTGTTTAATTTCAACATTTCTTGAAGATGGAATAAGGATGTATATGCAATGGTCTGAACAACGGGACTATATGGATGCTTCCTGGGGTTGTGGATACTTCTTAGCGACTCTATTTGTTTTCATCAATTTAGTCGGTATGTCTTTCAAGTCTTCTTTCTGTATTTGTTACTTTATACTTTTATAGTGCCCTGTGAGTAATTTAAAAAGTCTAATTTATATTTTGCAAAAAAACTTAGTTTAAGCTGGATTTAGCTGACAGAGCTATTTTTATATGCTTTTGCTTTCACCTTGGTTAGCTCAATTATTATTATAGGGAGAGGGGGGATTTGTATTTTTTTAAACCTACCCAAACCTACCTATGTTTGTAACAAAATAGGATTTAAAAATGATAAGAAAAGTAAACGAATGGCAATTGGAGTTTTTGTAATACAATAAACTAAACTAAGTCGTAATTTTTTCCTTATACTTTCTCTTTTTTTCCTGGTGAGGAAACTAAAACTTCTAGTTGTAATTTAGTGTAGCTGCAAGCTACCTAAGATCTAAGAAAGCGTTGGGAACTATCTAGATATTTTTTAGATTCTATAGTGTTGTCAACGATTTTGAATTTGGAGTGTACATAATTTACAACTAATAAGGTTTAACTATATATTAATGTTTAAGGCCAATTGGGAGGTTGTGTGATGGTCTTGTGGCGATTTAAGGTTGATATTGCTTGTGGAGTTCTGTTTTTCATCGTCGTTCTCCAAGTAAGTGCCAGTAAACAAAACTTTCACATTAAATCATGTTAATTAGCTGTGCCATGCCTTTGTCGACATCTTTGAATTCCTTCTTCCTTCCTCGATTTTAATTTGTATTTTTCACATTACGGTCATATTATATCTCTTTGAGAAATGCCAAATATACCTGCTGCCAATATTTATTTGTTTTGTATTAAAAGTCATTAAGATAAATTATTTTTTGTTTTTCAGACTCTTGCGTACAGCATACTATGGGATTTTCAGTTTTTAATGCGAAACTTGGCTCTTATTGGTGCTCTCTTGCTTGTACTTGCAGAAAGTAGAGTCGAAGCGAAAAGCATTTTAGCTGGTGTACCTTCCCTGGGTATGAATTATATCGTATGATCTTTATGTCATGGAAAATTGCCAATATTGCAGTATTCGTGATTGTATTTTCTATTTTACAGGCGATAATAAACCAAAAACATATCTTCAACTTACTGGTCGAGTTCTTCTCGTTTTTATGTTCGTTACATTACTTAGGATGGAGCTTTCATTTATGCAGGTTAAATGATCTTTCATTTTTCAATTTTATTTTTGCTAAGCTTATTAAAATTATTTTGAATTTATTGAAAACGCTGAGTATTTATGATTTAGATATTTCAAAACGTTATCGGGTCACTGCTCATGGTATTGGTTACGATTGGGTTCAAGACGAAATTGAGTGCACTCATTCTAGTTGCGTGGCTAACCATCTTAAATTTCTATTTCAACGCGTGGTGGTCGGTTCCATCCTACAAACCCATGAGAGATTTTTTGAAATACGATTTCTTCCAGGTATTGTATTTCTTTCCATATGTTAAAGCAGAAGGACAAAATTGTTGTTTTATGTTTACCGACATTTCCCAAAAGTACCATTTACTTAGTTTTCGTTTATGTTTGACATTTCAGACCCTGTCTGTGATCGGTGGACTTTTAATGGTGGTATCACTTGGCCCTGGAGGAGTGTCCATGGACGAACACAAAAAGAAGTGGTAGTATGTAATTATAAAATATAAAATAAGGTTTAGGTTAGCTGCTTCGTGTGTTTATTATTCCTATCTCTATAATTGATGTGAGAAGATGTGTCATGTGTCTGTTTAATTAATTGATATGCGATGAGAAAATGAGATCCATTTATGTAATATGGTGTTAATGAGCAGTCATATGCAATGAGCACATTTAAATAAACCGTCTAAATTCGGAATATTTTTTGATTTTAAAACAAAACAAATAAAATAGTTGTAATTTTTATTCAAATTCACATACTGTGTATGACAAAGCTGGAGGTGTAGCAGACAAGAGGTAGCAAAGTAGGTAATACAAGTAATAGTAAAATTACAACGTTTGTTTTATTATATAACAAGTGACAACGTCTAAAATTAAAAGAAATAGACCGCTCTAGGTAACAAGTATGTTTATATCTTTACCAGCTATCTAGATTTCATACGGAACGAACTGAAATATTTTAACCGATTCAAATAGGCAAACAAGTACATCTTATATTATGTGTACAACTTGGAACCTTCATTTATACGTGATACAACACTCCTCATATCATACCTAAGTATTTTTTTCAGTCCACGAAATGATTTTTCAGATACTTCATCATGCCAAACGTGCGGAATCGTTTCACACCTGTAAATTAAAACAAAATCAAAATTACCAAATAAATACCTATTTATCCCTTGTAGCAGTATTCTAGAGACCAAATTGTCAATTTTTGCTTAAAATCAATTTATTAGTTAATGAACTGAATGAGCATGTGAACAAAACTATATAATACAAGAATACAACTTTGTAATTACATAAAACTACAAAACAGCAAAATGTAAAAACGTCAAGAAAAAGATGATCATTACCAAATACTGGAAGTAACTCTTCATTACAAATGGCAAACTGTTTGTTTTTGGGATCATAAAGGTTTTTCTCTTTAATGATGGCCCACATCCGTTTAACCACTTCATGTCGTGCCATTGCTTCTTCTCCCATAACAGCCGCTAATTCTGAGCTCAATTTGCAAGTTTTTGTGTAACCAGTGCCGCCGCCCTTCTTTGGGGCACTTTTTGCCCCGCCTCCGCCCTTCTTTTTCTTTCCCCAATCTTCGCCTGAGTCAGATCCTGCAGATTTTCTGCCTTTCTTTTTGCCTTTAGTAGGGACGTACTCATCATCACTTTCTTTATCAGAGTCAGATTCCTTCCCCCGTTTGGGAGCACGTCGTCCTTTTGCGGGCTTCTTCTCTTCTTCTGAGCTTTCCTCGTCGCTTTCATCCTTGGTGTCTTTCTTTTCCTCCAAGATTTCCATGACAAGTTCGTCAATCTCCTTTTTTCTTTCGGCCAGATCAATCTTCAGATCCGTCTCTAATTGCAGTCTCACTTTTTTAGCAGTAATGGTGTTTAGGTCAGCATCGTCCAAAATTTCTGAAAATTTTCATTTAAAAGCATTAAGATTTGCATGCTAACGTGAACATTTCATTATAATTATAGGATTGCGTTGCATAAATGGGATAAAGGCTTGTCAACAGTAAGACTTGTCACATAACCAAAAATGGAAAAAGTCGCTACAAAAGACAAAACAAAATAAATAATAAAGAATGCTATGCTATATTGATTATGCCATAACTGTCGAATTGTCTCCAAAAAACAACTCAATTTGTAAGAGACATTTGAAAACAAATATTTCATTAAACTGTCCAAAATGTTTAAAGTATATTTTGTTAAGGAATCAACTTTAGTAATCACCCTTACCACTTTGTGAATGAATGTAAATTCTCAAAGATGGCATGATGGCAACTCATTATAGCTTATAGCTTGACCCCATCTCAAGGTCAAAGCATTTTTCTACTTTTAGCCGGTGCGACAAATTATTAATGCATCCTCTTTACAGAAATTCGTTTATACTTCACATGTATGTTAACATAAAAAACAATCATAACTAACTTCCAACCATTGAACATATTCATTATCAATCTGTCAATAAATATTGAATATTCATTGACCAAAGAAATGAAACGTGTCAACGTAGGTGACATAGTGACATTCAATTTGTACATCATTAAAAATGTTGATGATTTTTAACTGAGCGCTGGGATAAAAATTAACGTTGGTCATTTTTGTCATGCTTAGCAAGCATAGATTTATAAAATTTGTCAATTTTGCAATCAATATACGCACCCTTAAAATCGGTATTGGATTTTCGGAAAGGTCTCATTAAATAGATAGGTTCAAGAAGTACAGTTTAAAAAATGCCCAGTATCGAATTGTACCATAAATAATGGCAAAATTTAACTTACCGGTAATCGCTTTCCGGAGTTTCGCTTTGTCGGCCATTTTCGGACGCTTCTTTGCTTAAAAGTTAGCTGTTTGTTTGGGTTTCCTTCACGGAGTTGCGTGAGTGTATTTGGATTGCACAGTTCGAGCCGAAGAGTGAGTAGTAGAAGTAGAAGAGAAGAGAACTACACAACTACTAGATGAGAGTTGCTTTTGTTGGGTTGGATTAAGGGCTTAAAAATTGTAAATGTAAATGCATTGCAATGCATTGAATGCATCATGCAATGGGTCTAGCTATTTTCGGTGAGTTTGCTTAGGTTTGCCTGTTCTACAATACCTAATACCTATGTCTATACTTTATGTAGGAATAGAGGGAATAGTATCACTACACACTGCCACACAGTAGTTCACACCTTTAATGTACTAACACAGTGTGGATATGTATGTAATACAAATACTAAAAATACATTAAACTATAAATCAAAATCATTTGGAGTTTATTGGTTTAGATAATACCTAGTTTATCTGGGGTAGCAGTAATGTTGTAATTATATGCCCATGGCTTCAAAAGCATTTCTCCTGGTATCCGATTTCGTTTAGGGATGGTATATTAACACCCAGTTAATAGTTGGTGGATAAGTGGAAGGTCACAGTGTTGAAAGGGGAAGATGAAAAATCTATTTTGTGTAGTTTTTCTGAAAAATTGGTGAACTTATTAACTTTAATAATTTTTCCAATTCTGTTTCCAATTTTGACTTTCTGGCTCTTGCTTTCGTTTAAGCCTTTTAAGCGAAACAATAATATATAATTTTGTCCCATTTCAGTTTCTGTCTTCCTCTGAAACGACTGCAAGCTTACATTTTTATAAAAGTATAGTATAAGTAATATAATATGCATTCTATTTAGCTTTCCAAGTTTTCATTTTCGCCTACATATCCGGCGATTGGTAATAATGATAATACAGGCACAAGCAAGAGAACAAAATTATTACATAGCAGTTAGCAGCAATTACCGATTTGCACAAAATGCCTCACGTATATCCCACACGTGTAACACTAAACATGAGTAGAATATAACATAAGGTACTTTGTGCAAATGGTCAATTGGTAATTTATTTCTGTTTATGACATAATATAATGACATCTTCAATGGGACGGATGGGATGGGATGGAAGATCATTAGAAAAATTGCGAGATACGTACGGATTTGCATCTGTTAACTCTAACTTGTATTTGTGCATGTAATAGTACTATCAAATTAATAGGTGCAGTATCATGAACTGAATGATACCGCTAGTTGAAGTATGAGGCTAAAATGTCTAAATATATTTACTTGTAATAAAATAAATAAGCTGCCCCACTCGGAAATCCCACTAAAACATACGTCATGGAATTCATGGTTAAATTATTAAGTTTTCCATACCCATTGCATCAAGATGTAATTTAAATGGAATAATTCAAAGGAAGTCTAAAAATGCATTGTAACATGGCATTCTGTTTATTATGTAACGTGTACCATTTGGGATCTCAAAATTAAGACAGTTAAAAGGCACATTGATGAATGTTAGAAGGCTGATTCTTATTACTGCATTGGTACAGTTACAGGTCATTTTTGAAAGTATAATTCAAATGCTTTTCTCTAATAACAAACGTGTGTCACGAGCAAAAGACAAGTTATGTATGTGTACTTTGTGTACTTAGTTTCTTCCACCTATACACCATTATCAATGATTTATGAAATAATTCAAAAATAAATACATCTGGTCAGAATATTCTTCAATATATTATATACATATATAAAGCAATATATAACTGTAATATAGCGCTATCGTGGTGTGTACAATTAGTATAGGTAAAGTAAGAATCTCCCTGACTATGAGAAATTCATTATTCTAAAGCGAATTACAATTCAGGCAAGGAAAAATATATTTTGATAGTACCCAAAGGTAATGACATTGACATTGGCAGCAGGCAATACCACAATCAAATCGTTATGACACACAACAAAATATTTAGTCAATACACTATTGTTATGTACTAACTAAATACTTCATTACACAAGTAGTTACTGTTTAAAATGAAGCAAAAACATTATTGTGGAGATGGAATTGATGATCCAGAAATACAAGCAACGTATCCCTTGGTGGACAACACACCACGACATTTTAAATGGATTTGATATCTCAAAACCCACTTAGGTAGCCACTTTTCGTCTCCAGTTCCCAAAATTGATTGGAAGGATTTAGTTAACGAACCGATCTTTTCTTCCGATAAAATATCTGTCAAAATAAAAATTGCCCTTGAAATATACTCAAATAATTAAACACACGCCACATACAATACAGGTTACATATTTCATATTTTGCTTACTAATTGGATCACTGTGAGTTAGCAATTGAAGATTTTGCACTTTACAAAATTCAGAGAGTTCTGGCGGAACGACGCAGCAAGAAGCGAGATTGATTTGAATTATATTTGGTTTTACAGTTGCCCATTCGAACAATTGTATGAATAGCTGAGTGTCCACATCACACAATCCAATCATTTTGACCTTTCCTTCTGAAACCATTTCCTCAAGAAGAGACCAAACAGTTTTCAGCATTTCAATCGATAAAGGTTCCGCTTCTGACAAACCAGATATTGCAAAGACAAGTGTGTCCAGGTGTTCCACAGAAGTGCTTTTCAATCCTTTATGACAAGTATCCAAATTATTAATACAGGTAAGGCAATCGATGTATTCATTTACGTTAATATAATAGTGATACATAAGTATACGTGTAAAGTGAACCTTTACCTCGCTGAATGGCAGCCAATATATCATCTCTTTTTAAAGAATAAAGAAATATTTTAGCAGTTACTTTCAAATCAAGACGATCGATAACCTCTTCGTTTCTTTCTTCCTGTTCCATCAAAAACTATAAAGAAAAGAGATATTTTTGAAAGATTGCCAAAAATAAGTTGATATGTAGTGAATAGTGCATTCATTCTCCCCACCCCCAAGAAATATGAGGAAAGGGTAGCAAATCCAAAAATTGTTTCAAGATTCAAGAAGGGTGGGTTATCTGAGTTTATCAAACATGAAATTTGTATTTGTAAGTACCAAAGTACCTCGTAAGCGTTATCATGTTTCCAAGAGGGGTCCTCTAATTCCTTTTGTTGTTCAATACACGACTTGAGGCTTTGATACAACTAAAAAATAATTTAAAGATTTAAAAAAATTAAAAATAGTTATATTCAATATGTCATAGAATATAATATAACTGGTATAATACTGGGATTCTATCAAACCCATTTACAAATTGTGGAAAACTCACCTCTTCTTCAGGAGTTTCATTTCCCTTTTTCCAGGTTATACCTTTACTGAGTATATTTCCCGAAGAAATAAATACGTTCCTGTTAGTGTTAGTCATTACAAATGGCGAATAGTTTGCTAATATGGAAAGGAAATTAAAAATGTATATTAAAATTGACTAATATAAGATTAAGTCTTCGCAGTTTTACAGCAAGTCTTGTTTGGAGCTACAGTTAACAGCTTTCTGAAGGGACAATCTGGAGTAGTAAATTATCCTACGAATGCAATCAGGGTAATAAACCTACAATGCTTTTAATTCGCTTGAATAGTTGACTGTACGGTGATAAATATAAAATATAGTAATACCAAAAAAGTTAACTAACAGGAATTTAGGAATGTAAGTTCATTACAGACTTATCTTGCTTTAAACCCCGCGCGTGTTCTATCTTAAAGAATCACAGCTCTAGGCTATTCGGATTGCTACACGTGTATTGAGCTTTTTATATTCTGTCAAATCTTTCCATCCTCCGACCGCGGCGGTGTGCTTTCATTTATGCCACCGGAATAGCCGACTCCGGTCTATAAGTTTCGAAATTTCTGATGAGTTTATTTCCGATATTTCCTTCAAGATCAAGACCAAGACTTTTAAGATTAGATGTTTAATTCCTCTAAGAAAACGAAAAGATATTTTCCCATGCATTCGGAGGCTATGTGCAATTTTTGCATAATTTTTGCAGAAAGTAATGCAAATGCAAATTCCGCTGTGATTGTAAATTTTCCGAAGCAAAAATTTTGCTATTCATAAAAATCGAAAAAAACGTAACTAATTATCTTTGCCATTAGGTTTCTAAAAATGCAAGATCATACATCAAAATATTACGAGCATTATGTATGGAGAAGGAACATTTTTATATATTTATGATCGCTCTGTTATGTAGCGGCTAAACCGGAAGTAGTATAGCAAAACCGATACATCATTCGAAGGAGCGAAAGGATTTACATTGAAATCCCAATGCTTGTTTATTTATCTCTAGGAGCTCACTTACACTAAACCAATTTCCTGAAAAGAGTGCAATTGAAATTCTTCATTATTTAAAACTGAAATTTTCATTATTGCTCCAAATTTCATGGCAAAACAGATGCAAATACATATCCATATCCATACACAAATATCCATACATATCCATACATATCCATCCATCCAAGATACATACATATCCTTACTCCTTATTGAGTGACTTTTGTAGAAATTATTCCTACAATTTATTTGTTGTCTCATGTTGTATTTTAGTTCATATTATGTACTACATAACCGGCAATCGAAATACAGAATTGGGTTTTATGGGAATGAGCATACTGAAGTATTGCTATAATGCGGTGTAAAATAGTAAGTATATTCTTTCCAGGTATCCGATCCGTTCCTTTCATTCACAATCCAAACGGAAGAAACGTTAGTACCCTTTCGCTGTAGAGAAAAATTTTGTATGTGTCTCTTTCTTAGCTAGGATTTCATAGTTCATTGTGGACAGGTACGGATACGGATAGGGATAGCATCAGCAGTATCGTTCCTCAGAAATGAATGGATGTGTACTAGAAATAAAGGATATGTAGTACAAAAGTAGTTCAATTTTAATCTTAAATATCGCATGTAAAGGTAAGTATACTCCCTGAGTTTCGGATGGCAATATATATATATAGGTACATTCTCGCACACCTTTGTATTGTACGGATCTCTTTAAATTTTAAATTCTAAGCATTCTGAATTCTTTTGAAATCAGAAATGTCTCCCTTCCCTCATACCTTCTTCGAAGAACAAGCGTTACCTTACACCTAAACAGTACGGCTGTTTATTCTTTACTATTTTTAGTTATACATACAGGTAGGTAGTAGAACTAAATCGAAAGAAGTCATCGAGCAGAGCACAGTCAAACTCGTTTTGAAGGGCACAACTATAAATTGTCAATGTCAGTTGCACTTTAACTAGTTTTGTGCTATCGCCTATGAAATCCCAGTTGTTATATGACTCCCTCCAACTTGACTGCCCGATATCAATGCGACCACACCTCTGATCTGTGTACCATAATTTTACTCATTATTATATCGAGATATAAATATATACTATTGAATAAAATAATCTATCTTATTTGATTTAAAGCTTGAAAATTAGCTTTTTATCCCTTTAATGAATAACATCAATAAATTCAATCCAATTCCCATATGTGTAATACTGTAATATGGTTAAAAATATCATCATACGTTCCTGTTTGCACAAGTTTCCGAAGATAAACTAGAGTTATAGAAATTCGATGTTTTCAGTAAACATTAGAATTGCTTAGACTAGACAATAGATCGCTGAGCTATATATCTCATCCTAGTGACATTTTCCCTAGTCCACTTGAGTAGTTTTCTTTACTGGACAGTATCTTATGTTCACAATGCAGTTGAAAATACATGTCGTTGATTGCTTTTGACATTTTAGTGCAATCAGATTTTCTGGATACCCAGATGTCCTAAGCAAGTAGGATTGACTGTCTAAATTGTATAACTTATTGCAATAATAATGTAATATACCTATGTAGGTAAGGTATTAAAAATATTCTTAAAAGAATTGTTCATATTCCTAACCTTCGTTAGGAGCATATTTTCAGGATTTTAGGTTTTAGGCAACTTTAAAACTTTGTGTGCTACATGAACATATAAATGATGAATTGTGCTGCATTGGTTTAATGGCACATTATCGAACACTATGCGCTTAACAATTATAAAAATAACACTGTAGCACTGTAAGTCTTGTATTTTAAAGACTTGACTGTTGACAATATTGGTTACACAGAAATTCTTCGTATGTATGTTTGTTAAAGACAAGCGCTTTGCTTAAAGGACATAGGTAGTATTCATAGCGAAGGTACTCGTACACCCAAGTTGAAAGATTCGTCACATTCGCATTTACTTGCTGATAATGTAGAGCGAAAACTGAATGCTGAGGATGAGAATCCCCATACATTAAGGGTGCAACAGGGCAAGACGTGGCCCTTTAATCTTTTATTCTACTTGTACAGCTGCTTCCATGGAATACTATACATAGGTGCATTTACTATTGTTCAGTAAGTAGATGTGAACATCTAAATAGGCAGAAGGTAATAATGCTACCTACTGTACCTACCAAATATTCCCTAGGTGAATAAAGAAAGGCAAGGTAAGAAAGAAGCCGGGCCTATGGAAAATACTTTGTCAGAAACGTCCAGTAGTTAGAATGGTTCAACCTTCAAGACCCTAATTCTGTAATTTAGCAATAACTACTTATGGAATATTGAAAAATTCTACTTTAGTTGCATTAGTAGTACTATTTCTTCACATTTTCTAAATCTGTATTTTGTTCAATTACTTGCATTCTTGTTTTCTTCCCCTAAAAGCTTTTCCAAACTGCTGTACAGGAAAAACATTTTCTTCAGGTCCGGAATAAGTAAACGGAAAAATAGACATCCTTATATACTTACTACTTGTAGGGTAGGGATATTGTTTAACGGGTCTCTCCTGGATATATGACTGACTTCATTACGGGAGTTTTGGTGCGACCAGGTAGGTGAAGTGAATCATGAGATTTTTTCATGTTTGTTCGTTAAGATGAAACAGTTTTCAACTGATTTGACTCCCTGTAGATTCCTCTGTTCCCTTTCTCCCTTTAATTATCATACGCTTTGCGCTATGTTCTCTTCCTTCGTTATTTCTTATGATGAGATGACTCTTACAGATGAATAATAAATGCAAAAGCATTAGTATTTCTATACAAAAATTGTTAAAATTACCTACGCACTTGTATTGGTTCTTCATTTAATATTCACATAATTGGTTAAAACAAAGTAGAAGCGAAAATACGTTTTGTTTATCCGTAAACATACTTAATACTATTACACAGGGGAACATACACATGCATTAAGTGTAGCTTCTGGTTTTAAGTGTGTGTAATACCTAGGTGTTTTAATATTCAGCAGCAGGCCTAGGTAAAGGGCACCCCCAGATTATTGGTGCCTAGTGCCTACCTATATTTACTTGTCTACACGCATTATTGCATTTCCTTAGGTTCTACTCTGTTGTATCTCACTCACAGTGACGGAGAGCTCTACTTGGTATTGAATTGAGAGTGTATTGTGGAAAAGAGACGAAGGTTTCTGTGCAGTCCCAAATCATCCCAGTCACACACAGGGAAACGACATAAACACACCTCTATTTTTCTATTTTCATTCTCTTCGTGTGTAAGTCAGAAAATATTCACATCTCCAAACACTCTCCTCCCCACCATAAAATCATTCTTCTTTGTTCTCCGCGTTATTAATGATTTTATAGTTCTACGGCACACACCGGCAAGTTATCATATCATTGTCAGGTCCTCTCTCATTCCAACACACAAATACCTACGATTCTAGTACTCATACAGTTTGCACTCGTTTCCAACATAAGAACGTGTTCAACAAGTAGAAAAGTCTTTGTAGAGCCATAGATTTGCTAATTTACTCCTCATTTCTCCAGCAAAAAGCCCCAAGAATCTCGTAACTTGTGTTTGCTTAAGATTTACCAGTGATATTGTAACCTTTGTTCATTGCGTTGCAATTATTGCAGTGTTGATTGTGATTTGCTCAAACCATATGCAAAAATAGTTCTCCTAGAACTGAAATATTCACAAATAGTTTTATTTCGGTTTGAACAGCAAGTGAATACAAAATTAGAGTAATTGAGATTCGTACTAAATTTGCAATCTCAAGTTGCCAACAAAATTTTGTTTTCTCAATGACAAACAGAAACGGACAACGGAAAAAGAGGCTTTGCAAAATAAAAGCATAGTTAAGCCCAAGACTATGACAGTTTATGGAATTCTACTATTTCTGTGCTTTTTTGCAATGTTTATGTTTTAAAGTTGTCTTAAGACATTCAAACCATCTCTTTCTGTTACTTTACCATTTGGTGAAAGCCAAATCAAGCGATATTGTGATTACACCTTTGCGGCTGTCCATGTGAAATAAATTCTACTGCTGATCCAGGTTAGTTTCTTTTACGTAACATTATTAGTACATTATGTGGACTTATTATTACATTTTGCATTGGCCAGTAGAAGTTATCGGTGGTGTTTCTATTAGCTCTTTTATAACATATTATTTGCTTGTCCAGTTGGTGTATATTTGTACATACAAGATAAAGAAGTAAGTTAGACATTTAAGAAGTTAGATGTTTTAGGTAAGTGGTAAGTAAACATTCGATATTGTGTTGTATATAAAAGGTATTCATGAGAAAAGTGATCCTTAGGAAAGATGAGACACTACTCGAGGAGAGTTACTATCTTTACATTCCTTTATGTGTTGACTCCCCATTATAGACCAGACGTATGTAGTTTGAAAACAAATGAGAAATGTAAGCACATTCCGGAGATAGATTGAGATGAGTGAAATGAATACACAAGTACAATGTTTCCCAAGGTAAACAAAGTTAAGTTGCTGCTCAAGAAGATTCCTTAAGACTTGCTTCTCGCATTCTTACTGTCGTTACTTATTGTGCTCCATCACGGTGTATTACCTTATTACATGCACAATGTTATGCTTTATTATCTCAAGTTGTCATACTGGCCCTATGCTGGCTTAGGTGCTGCTCTGCATAATGCATTCTTATTCTTAGGAAGATGAACATACTTACCTGTAAGTATTTTCATATAAGTTTCATATATTTTATGTATTACATCATTGCCCTCAAAGCATGAATAAATGGAATGTTATTTGTATACTGTATCTCTACACAAAATCTTCCCTATCTTTCATTTTTCATTCATTTGGGTAATCTCTCCATAAGAGTTTTGGATTTCAAGCAAAGTAATAGTTTTAATCTAAAATATTGCTAACAATTAAATTTTTTACTTTTTTAATTGTAAAAGCGGTAATTAAATGGCGAAAGTTTTGTCAATTTTATTATGGCAAGGACGAAAAGTTACATCTAAGGTAATTATCGAAAAAGATAAAGGAAAGTTTATACGCATGGATAATCTTCTGGAGAATTTAAATCGGGTAATTAAGCAACGGTATACATAAACCCGTATTCATTACTAGTAGGTTTATAAACAGGTAGTAATTATATATTGGGTACACCTATATAATATTAGATATACCATGTTGTGATTTGCTGGCATTTATTTATCTGCGTATAAGTAGAGGATGATGATGATGTTCATAAATAGTTTTGTAGTGTTCGGTGGTGATCGGACTAAGCAAGGGCGAGTTTCGGAATGGTTTTATTTAAAGCCGAGTCTCTTAATAGCCTCGGATAAAAAACCCAAATGATGCCCTTGGGGAGCTGAATTCCTGAACTAACAATTTGCTGGACTTGTAATACCTGTGTCATGTTTATACAGAGGAGCCTTAGAGATCCTACTTACATGAGGAAGGAGTCGCCTGCTTTGCCTTAAGTCCTCGGTTGAATCTGTTGACTTGTCTATAGGCTTGCTTTGATTTCTGGAAGGATCTCTTGAGTTAAGATTGGCTTGGAGCAATGGACCACGCACTCGTTTCTCTCTGACATCAGCTCTTATCTCCTCACATTACTCCATCCACGGACCTCACGCAACTCGCATCAACCCTCATACTTCTCTGTCCCTCTCCACGTGATTACCAACCTCACAGCAATACTTCTCTTTTATTATGCCTACACTATTACTACATATACACAACCGTCTTTAATGCTTGCACTCAGTTCTGCTGGACTGGACACTGGAGAAGCGTATTAAGAAACTTAAATAGAAATCTATTCTAAATGTATGCATATTCAATTGTCTAGCCTTAATAAGTCTAAAGTCTAGCCATGCGTCAAGATGCTTTGTCTTTGTTTTCATACTTTTATAGAATTTACATTTTCTTTGCATATATCACTATATGAAGATACTGGAAAGTATACTAAATTAAAAGCAAATAGTATACTCAGAGTCTGAGAGCTGAAATTATTTCCACCAGTGCTAAATTATCTGTTTGTGGTTGTTAACACATGGTGTGTTAAGAACACTGTAATTTGTAGTGGTAAGTGATAACCAATACCATAGGAGTTTCAGTTTCTCACAGTTGCCTTACTTGGATGGTATTATATAATCCCTTGGTACATTGTAGATATTCGAACTGAAAAATGATGAACATCTGCCGTTTTTGCATTGAATTCATTTTCATCCATCTAAAATCTTCTCCGCACGTTCCCACCTAGCAAAGGAGTATAATATATCAAAATTCTTACAAAAGAAAGGTTACTTTACCTTTAAGGTGATTCCCGGCATTCCAGTATACATGTATCAATGTATTCACTATACAATGCTATTCTCACGTCTCACTCTTTCAGACGGATGGATGGATATCCATAACGTATCGAATTGTATAATGTAATCCCTTATAAATGACTGGTTCTTTCTTATTAGCAGTTCGGATGAAATATTTACAAAAAAGTTGTGGGATTTTCGATACTCAAGATTATTTATGGTGAAAAAGCAATGATGTCTGTTATGCAATTTATAAATGTCTTTCCTGCATTGTCTCAAATCATAAGTAAGAAGTGTTTTTATCACTGAAATATTGTACAGAGAATTTCTTAATGCATACAAATTAAATTGAACCATGGAAGAATGGTTCACAGGGAAAATAAGATTCCATTTGATTCCTTAAAGTTACAGTTGAGAGTTGAGTTTATTTATGCGTAGAGTGGAGCAATAGGTAATTCAGGTTGTATGTTACGAGTCGTGATTATAAAATGCGTAGTTGGCTAATAAAATATGTGCGTATAGGAATTTGAACATCTGTAGTTCTCATAGATAGTTATACCTTATCGCATCAACGGCCTTTCATGGCCGGTTAAATTACATTTAATTATAAACTTGTACATTTATGCGATCTAAGAAGGGAAAAAACTGGAAGATTTACAAAAGGAAAAGTAAGTTGAATTATGTAGTTAGGTATGTGCTTTACTTCATCAAGGATATGCTGTACCTGTAAAAGATACGTTTGTGCGTAATATAATCGCATCTTTATTTATCCATAAAAAGTAGGTAGGTATGTACTATCTATGGTCATTATGGTTTATCTAAGCCTCTAGGGGTCAGAGTTACTCTGTCTCGACCGCATATAAGTAGAAGAATGGTAAACCGAATTTTTAGAGTTTATTGAACAAGTCATAGTAGCGATAGCATAGTAAAAAGCCAGAATGAGTATAGATTCTACTTAGGCAACAAAGAAGAAAAGTTGTAGCTGGCAACCTTACTGACTTGCCTACCTGCCCATTTGTATTCGTATGAACATTACATTGCTTTATGTCCATACGACGGCTATGGCATGGCTTACGAGAAAAAAGTGGAGCCGTTAGAAGATTTCTGGACGTGCTCATCGTGTTTCCCAGTTGAACAGCAACTACATTACAGTTTCGTATTTCTTTCTGCATGTACCATTACTACTACTATAGTCCATCGCCAGAACTGGACAGGTGCACCTGGAAAGTTTTCATACATTCAAATGAGGTGTGGTGAAGGTGAAGCAGTTCACAAATTCTTCCCACACTCATTCTTCTACAAGATACTCGATCCAAAGCAACCAATTATTCCTCTCAAGCAACTCATCACAACATTTCATATCTTCCATAGTATCACACCAAAAAACCTTCATCGGGTGACAATGATCTCAAGGACAGAATCAAAAAGTTCGTATACCAATAAACTGTGTTCAGAAAAACATGTAGACTTAAGCATATCATTTTGATCATCTGAATAGTATCTACAGTTGAAATTATTCGGCAGCATTTGTGACCTTAACTTAAAAAAGAAGACTTATCAGAGGGTTCCTCTTTTCTTATCTGTTTAATCTAGGAGTCAGTTCTAGATGTCCTATCTCATAGTTCCGAAATAGCAAAGAGGTGTTCCAATTACAGTGTCATGTGTTGCATCGCTAGGAGGAGGGTAAAATGTGTGATTATCCTGTCTCATCTTTAAGTTACAGAAATAGTTTGTGTTTGTTGGTTCGTGGAATGTGAGTTGTCAGTTGACGTTTGATTTGAAAGTTGAAAGGAGAGAGTAAGTTGTTGTAGCATCCATCAACCGGAAGAAATACCGGAAAAGTTGTAAAGGAAACTGTTGCACGTACTTTTTCCGTTTAAAAACAGTTCACCATCAGATAAAACTTATGTTCAGGCTCATCCTCTCATCAAGTTCATATACGCTTACCCAATCTTACTTCAGGCAATGCTTCTCAAAGGTAAGCATCTAAATAAATGCATATAGTCAACTAAAGTTAAGACTATGCACAGTTACGTTTGGTGCAAACGTTTTCCGTACCTATAAAGGTATAGAAAACACTTGTGTATTAAAGGTTATTTATTTTAAACTTTTAAAAAATCTATCATAAATAAGCATGTTATGTAAATGTAAGTGCTTGATACGGTATACAGTAATAATTTATAGATACTATTACTTGACTTACGATAAATGATAAGTATTTATGCTTATCAGCGGACGCATCCTTCGCGCTGCACACAAGTTAGATATTATACACTCCTGACTTAATTATGAGTTTGCAATGCATATTGTTATTAGGAAAGACAAGACGGGAACAGATGCGGGACTTGTGTTGCATAAGTTGGTCGTGTGTCGTGTGTCTTTAAAAATAAGCTAATAATCAGATAAGGAGAGCTGCCTTGTGCCGTGGCATGTGGCTGTTCCGGTTCAGCTCACCAAGGCACTCCACGCTCACCAACACCACTCTGTCTCAACTCCAACAACCACTTACTTTACTCAAGGCTTTCCAGTTACAATTCATAATACCTACTCATTACACTCTCTGTCTTATCCCTTTCAATCATACTATGTACTATGCTATTGACATACAGTCACAAACGGCTACAGTCAACACAAAAATCTCATTCCGGAGAACGCTTTGACTTCTACCTTATCTACTTTGTACTATTGTACTCTAAAAGTCCGATTCATAAATAAACGGCCACACGTTCACCCAACCTTATCATAGTATCAACCCTGTGGTCAAAACACGTTGTATAAAAGATCAATACTGAAATAAAATGTTATTACAAACACAGGTGATCGAAAGGCCAACTACTAAACTTATCAGATTTGAAATATGTTACACCAGGAATCTCAACAACTAAAAATTTGTCAGTATAGCCAGGCCAGGTTTTACACGAACCATTTTGAGGATCTTACACAAGAATTTTGTTGGGATGTTCTGCCACACAAATCACTGGAAAATTGACGGGCATGTTTTGATGCTTGGCTATATTTGTCTTAATGCAATAATATTATTGCAAACATCTGCTTTATTACATTATGTCTTATTTTTAACTTTTTGATGGAATGACTTGCAAAGTATCAGGCCTCATAGTAAAAAACTTATAGTAAACTGTTGACTTTTAATGTGACATACTGTAGGAGTGTGCCATACTGTTTTTAATAATAATTCTCATTCCGTTGACTGTAAATGCCACTATCATAAATACGCATTAAGCATTACAACATTACAAGTTAAAGATGTTTTAGGGCTTAACTCTAGTTGTTGCTTCTTGTTTGTTTGGGGAAATAGGACAAGTGAGATTAGACACGTTATGCAACATTATAATTAAAATTGAGTAGGAACAACTGCAATTACTTGTATGTTTGAATGAAATGTTTCTGCTGAATTTAGTGAAAGTGATTGAAAGATACAATTTACGAGAGAGCAAAAACAATATGTAGCTAGTAACGAATAGAATTGTGCACGCGATCCGTCCATTCCACTGATATAAGGATAACTATGGGTTAAAGTGACGTGTTAATTGCAAACAAAATCATCTCTAAGTCACAATAATATTTGGTCATAAAATTAAGTCGGAATGAATTTAGATAAACATTTTTCAATATGGAAATTGGTAAAGATTTGCTAAGCAATTTCCGTGATCTAGGTATACAAAATACACTTTCTTTGAAATATACCTTATGATTCTGCATTCTCTTTAGCTGAAAGTAATGAAACCCAATGGAAATGAAAAACCTTTTGCTAATGTATTCAAACTGAAGAGCTACAAATTCAGAAAGAATGAGCACGCGATTTATTTAATTGCTTAGAATTAGTTACGGTCAAGAAGTGCTATGCAGTATGACTGCCTAAGGATAGCAATAATGAAATGGAATGAATGAGGAACTACTGATCTGTGTTTGTATGATGAAAAATCGATAGGTAATCTAATTGTGAGGGCATGGACTAGACTTTTACTATCATAGAGCACACGCACACACCACAGTAAGTGAGTATCATTTAGGGTTCCCTACTAATTTATTCATTCGTAATATGCACGCAAACTGCACTCTTTTCATCTTGTGCACATGAAAAGGTGTATTGTTTTAATGCACGAATGAATGTTGATTGAGCAAATGTACCCAGCTGCTACGATATCATAAAAATATTGTTATGGCTATGCAAACACCAACCAAACCAAGTACCTGCTGTAAGTACGCTATGCATATTCTGTATGCATTATAGGGTGAGAGATGTTATTATATTTGTCTGTTGTATAATCGGAAATAAAAACTAGGATCTTATGCAATAGATAGATAAATTCTGTACTTGAGTTTCCGCTTGGTGGAAGGTTTCAGTAGTGCTTGACGTTTGGAGTTGGAATGTTGGAAAGTGACAAGTGAGCAGTGGACTGGAGTGGAGTGAGTTGATCCAGTGACCGTTAGCCAAAACAATAAGGCTAATCGTGGAGGTTGGAGTACCCGGCGGCTTCCTCCTTCTCCTGTGCATGTCACTCACCCTGTTCTCTTATTCTCTCCAGATAATAACCAAGCTCCTGGCTCCTGATCACCAACATCTATCCATGTCTTACTCCAATTCCTATCCTGGATCAACACTGGACTATCGCATTCACCAACCAAACCACTTAATGTAGTAGTGTGTGCCCTGCCATCATTATTCATGAGTCAGGATAAGGAATTGAACTTCATTATATTATTCCTTTCACTCCAATTACCTGTCTAGTACCTTGTCCAGCCTTGCCCGGGGATATAATAACTTTTATACCTTTAACAGATTACGTTACACATAAGTAGAATGTCTTATAAGGAATAATTCAGCACACAGTTCATTACATCCCTCTTTGGTAAGTCAAACCGATATTACTAATGCAGTTTCTAATTTTTCCTAGTCTGGAATACTAAATAACCCATTCATTCTCCATTTGCCCTGGAGTATTACATACAAGGTGAAACATAAATTCGCCCACTATACTCAGGTGTAATAGGAAAATTCGTTATGGGATTTTGCTTCCATTTCATTGGTCAAATGATCAAAATGTTTTAAATACAATTGAATTATTGCCTACCAGTGGTTTTCAATTGATATTTACACAATAATGGAAATTTTTAATTTTTTGCTGCATTTCAAATATTTCGACTAGTAAAATGCAGGAAGTCTTTGGAGGAAAAGTGTAAACCATATCAGCATTTGTGGTACACCCTGTCGCAGTATTAATCATCCTCAGAGGTCACTTTGTGAACTAGTGTACTTAAATCTTGCATGATTAATGAATTCAAACTGTATGCACCTCTCTCTTCCAAAAGTCAAGTAAAAAACCAAAAATATCTGGTGTATATAAGTGAAACGGACATTGTATTTGTAATACCAATCTAATAAAACTAGTATGTAATGCAACACTAAGAACTATGGGATATTTGATTTCTCCAGTAAAATATTTCCATTCCATGGTATACCTGTATTATGTAAACAGAGATAAATTGTGAGCTACTGTTTTGCTTTGGATGTCGTGTAATGTAGATATGCATTATTGTTCCGTGTAGTAACTCGAGTTACATGATGGTGAATGGTATCGGCATCCGATAGAAAGGTGATTGGATAATTGGATATTTAGTATGGGAAGAAAAGGTAGGTTGTAAAACAATAAAGTCTGGACTGCTTGGCTTTGGGTGTGACTCCAATCTCCCTTTCTACTCTTGTGTTTCCCTAGATTACTTCCTACTTCTGCACCTGCCACGGTCTACACACAACTACAATGTAACAACTCACCTTTTGATTAGGTTACATGCACACGAATGTAGCTAGGGACTTATGCTTATGACACCCACAAGCTATAAATTTTACGGATGTGAGGTAATATTATTATATTATAGGTGTAGGAATACGAGAATCAATTATTATTTTGATAGAAAAGTAGAATTACGTATACCATAAATTAGAGTGTGGATCACGAGTGCAAATCTAATATTATAAGTGTCTAAAACACACAATGTAGTCAAGATTTACAATGCAATAATGCTACTTTTTTATATGAACGGATTTTCAAGCAATAAATAACTAAAATCCTAATATAAGTTTTTGACATTTTATATACAAATATTACGTATACTTATTTATACAGGTTACTAATACGGTAAATTCAGAGGATAAGCGGAAGCATGTAAATAATTTCTAATAATTAATTATTAGGTATGCTGAAGTGGGCCGTAGCAAAGGACGAGCGTCGGAGGGGCAGCTCGAGTAAAGGAGGGAGAAAGCGTCGCATGAAATTCAGTTTGAGCAATTTGAATGTAGCCGAGAAGGAATTAATCACGACAATTGAGAGTGGGGGTCCCTCGGGCAGTCTGCTGAATCTCAGTGGATCTCCTCGGAACTTGAAACAGAGACTGCAGAAGTCGAATTCCTATTTGAATGGCTGGAGAGGAGAAAAGAAAGACACCTGCCCAAATTACGCGGTGACTCAGAGCCACCCTAACGGAAACTACTGCGGTAACAACAATCATGTTACTCCTGCAGACAGCAAATCCCTTCTATACATGAGTCTCGACCATCTACCACTGGCAATTGTCAAGCAGTATGAGAGAATGTTACAGGAAGCAGCTAAAATAGAGATATCCGATGTTTGTAAGGTAAATCATCTTCCGCCACACAACAACATCCGGAGTTCTCATACAATTCTGAAGAACGATGAAAAGATTCCCAAAAATGGAATGATTTTGCAAGAAAGATTTCCGGGTGCTGTGAGGGAAAACGGATATCGTCCAATTAAGTCTAAAATTAGTTCTTCATCGGGGATTAGGGTTAAGGAAAGTAGTAAAAGTAATCTCTGTAGTGGAAAGGAAGATAAGAAATCGTGGAATAAACCTCATCGGAGTACACATATTAATGAACAGAATGTTGGAAGCTTAAAATTAGTGAAGAATCTAAGTAATAACGTTTTAAAATATTCCGAAGAACTTAAGAAGAAGGAGGTAGAACCTGAATCAAGGTGTGAGGGAAATAAAACGAGTTCAGAATGCTGTGGAACAAGAAAACCGTTTCAGAGTCTGGATAATATTGATTGCACCACGGTAGCACCGGAAATGAATTTGGTTGGGCCATTGGCTCCGAAAGTGAATGGGAATCATGATACGACTGATCCAGAGTTTCTGGAGAAAAGTGTAATATTCAGCACTCCTGCTGTTCCTCGTAGAGCCAAGAAGTTTACTTTGAAAAGGGGTGAGTTGCGAAAACTGGAAAGAATACGGAATCAAACGGAGCGGTTGAATAGATACCTGAAGAAACATTATCATGACTGTTTACCGAACTTGACCGAAGAGGAGGAGGAGCAGTGTAGTCCCGAAGACAAAAGTCTTTCCGCATCTGTCTTAAGAACGCATTGGGTTGAAGAAACGTTTCTTAGCTCTCCGGAAAGTGATTCCAGTAGAGTTTCTGAAATGCAGGGATCGAGTACTTCTTATTCACTCAGTACTCCCAGTCCCAATAATGCAATGGAAAGTGACTTGGAAGTTTCTTCTCGGTGGCAAAACTGTAAAAACTCGGTGATGATTCCAGGTTGTGACTTGAGGGACTTGCCTGTTATTCCAGAAGACTCTGAAAACTGTTCATCAACACCAACGAGCGACAGTAAATTAGATCCGGAGTTTGTGAGGAGAGATTTAGCAGATAGTTTCTTCATGACATCAAATCTTTTCAACGATCACGCTCATCACGCTCATTTGTACGGAGCGGAGCGTGAAAAACAGGAGAATAGTCTTCTCATCGATACCTCTTTACTCTGTGTTGCCGGAAAAGATGCGGAGTGTAGAAAATTACAAGGAATGAGCCTAACTGCCGAGCCCTTAGAAGATTCCTTTGACGTGCCGCCAAGCGTGAGAGATGTGGAAGAGGAATTAGTGGCTGTGGAACGAAGTCCGCCCATCGGATCCTCAGAGAAGGGGTCGGAGGAAGGGGGTGACGAGGGACCAGGGTCCTACTTCCCTGCACAGCAACACGAGATCCGTCTCCAAAACAATCGGCGTCTTCACCATAATCATCAATTTCAGAAATCCCAGCACTGCTCCATTTACGATGAGAAAGAGGAGTCGGCTCATTACTATTCCTCAGAAAATGAGACGTGGAACTCTCACGAATATCCGTCACGATCGCCATGTGAATCCTGTGAAACTTCCTTTAGTCTGCCACACGCCCTCAGTTTCAGCGAGGACCCTCCTCAGCATCTCCTTCACGACCTCGGACCTGCATTGGCCCATCGGGAAGAAAGTCCGCATCGCTACGAATCTTCGCCTTTACCTTTACCCTCAAGCCCTCTTCCATCCAACCAACTCCAAGCCAACAAGATCATCAACAAAACAACACCAAAGAAGTTGGTGAGAAAACCCCCTGTGAAGTCCAATTTCACCGGCAAAGGTAAATCTCATTTCGTCTGTCACATTATCCTCTTATGCCTAATCATATTATAATACCCATCTCTGCCTGAATGCCTATTTTAAGCCCTCCATCATCATCTCTTACAGAAAATCCTTCAGTTCTGTTCAAAATATTTAAAGAGCATGAAATGCATTTGTAAATGATGTCACAATTACTTCCTACATTATTCTACTTTGAGAATATCCTCAGTTTTAAAAAGGCTGCCATTTAATCCACCCCCATAAATACTGAAATTCCCACAAATGAAAATCCTTAAAATGCCACAATTATATGAATCTGCCCCGTTTATATGATTTTGCCATATAAAGCCTGACTCAACCCTATAAAACTTGAACAGCCCATGTTGTAAATTGAAACTCCCACATATCTAATGAATTTTCCCAATATTTTCATATAGAAAAAGTCACCACAAATTTAGTTGAAATTACCACAAGAAATGTGCCACATCATTAGTCAACAATGCACGTTTAATACTTGTAGAGTTAAAATTACATGTTTTCTTAAATGACATTTAAGAAGTAATATATTATTGAATTGAAACAAAAAATAAAATAATATAACAGTTGCAATATTTTAGATAGATAATTAAATCATAAATGTAAAATCTTTTGCATTAACACCTACTCCAAGTTTAAAGTCATGGACCTCTGCCTATCAATTTGTTAAGGAAGATAGAACTGTATTACTGAAAACATCGGGGGCTATGACGGGTCGATCTAAAAGGCACCCCCAAAATGGATTTTGCACCCCCTAAAATAAAAGGCACCCCCATTAAGGCAACCACATTTACGCGCATTTTTCTAACCTAACCTAATAAAAATATACAAACCTCAATGTAGATACATTTTTTATAGTGTTCAATTAAAAATAAGGTCAAATTAATGGGGGGTGCCTTTTATTTGGGGGGTGCCGTTTAGTACTACCGGGGCTATGACTTCATACTATGTGGCTGCCGCAGGTAATACCAATAAATTACAGTTACTGATAAGATGTTAAATACATACTTAAATCAGCGTAAGAAATGCAGATGGGTCACATTTGACAAATATGTTGAATGTGTACCTTCGATACATTGTATTATTATTACTAAAAACGACTGGAAACATGCAACGTGTACATGTCCCTCTTTTCAAAAAGACTTTATATGTAAACATAGTTTAGGCATAGCTATATGGCTTAAATTGTGTACAGATACTATACCTTTGGAGGACAAGGTAATTCCACTTGGTCAAAAACGGAAAAGTGGTAGGTCTGGGAAGGCTAAGGCTGCGTTAGTGAAGTAAGCATCACTATTGTAAATATTGCAAATGTTGTATTATTTTATTTTTTGTTTCAATTCAATAATATATTACTTCTTAAATGTCATTTAAGAAAACATGTAATTTTAACTCTACAAGTATTAAACGTGCATTGTTGACTAATGATGTGGCACATTTCTTGTGGTAATTTCAACTAAATTTGTGGTGACTTTTTCTATATGAAAATATTGGGAAAATTCATTAGATATGTGGGAGTTTCAATTTACAACATGGGCTGTTCAAGTTTTATAGGGTTGAGTCAGGCTTTATATGGCAAAATCATATAAACGGGGCAGATTCATATAATTGTGGCATTTTAAGGATTTTCATTTGTGGGAATTTCAGTATTTATGTGGTGCATTTAAATATTCCCCTTTTAAAAATAATATACCGTATAAATAATCTTTAATTTGCATTACATTAAATGAATTGCTTATTCTCTTGTTCCTTTGAATATCCTGTTTTTAATATTAAAAAACTTATTTTCTATGCTTTTTCATGATGATGTGCTAAGACTGACTTCGTACATGTCTTTGATGATTTTATGATCCCTTCATCCCTTGCTATAAGGGACTTTAAGAATCGTAAAAGGAAGTCAACTCTTTAATAAGAATTGAGTGTAATAGTGTCTAGACATTATATAATGCATGTAAAAGTTTTAACAATCCACTTAGTGCACTAAAACAAATATTCAGCAAATAACAAGCAAAAAACTTGTCTGCATGAACAGTACTACATGCATGCAGCTACATAAAAAATACTGTTTTAATTCTACAGGTGAAGTGCTGATTCACATATACCGGAATGGAGATTACGTTACACTTCACGGTAAGTTGCTTTGATAGCACCACAAAATCCTTTTTACTAACATAAACGCATGAATGCGTATAAGTTGCAGTCTATCCAGATCTGCTGAGAATAATCGTTTGGGTGCACCCCCAAAACTCATAAAATTCAGTGTTATTTTTAAGGAACAATACGAAAACATTCCTGCTCACGAGGCTAAATATTTAACGGTTTTAACCATTGCAAACTACAGTACAGACTTTAAATGAGTTCAATGGTTATGTTTAGCAGCTCAATTAATACGTTTTCTACGTTTGATCTGGAATTTTGCATTTCAAAAATTGTCATATTGATGATGAAAATTTTTCTTTGGGGTTTTACTACTAAATGCGTATACCGAAAAATATTTAGTTTTTTTACAGTATATAATGAAGTAAAAAACTAAGATTTTTAAATGCATTGCTCGAAAGATTTTGAATCATCCAATTGCGAAAAGTAGAACTATAAGGCCTTTGGTCAATATAATTTGTTATTACATATTCTATGATGTCTACGGATATTGTAAAAAATATGCTACCATTTTATATAGATTTGTTATTAAGTGGACGAAGTACGCTTTATACCTTTGTTTTGTCTGTCTGTCTGTCTGTGGGCAAACGCTTGTGGTGCCCATAACTCACGAACCCATTGAGATAATTCACTGAAATTTTTTTTAATCCATCGAGCATTCAAATAGCATCATCCGTTTCAAAAATGACCATTCTGTAACGTTTGACCTTCGAATAAAAAATCAAAATCGGTTTTTGCTAAAGTCTGTGTTACTGCCACTCTTCGTCCACTTTGTCAAATCGCTTGACGAGTTTATTATTTATATTGGTACTACTTTTAATAAATACAGCATGTAGGCAATACAGGAAAGCATCACATCTCTATGTTTATGTGGGTACACCTTTTATGTGTGCATTAAACGGTATTGAGGTTGTTATGTTGCTTAGTCAGTGAGATAATTCCTAGCTTAGCTAGCAGCTACCGTAGAAAGGTAATTCATAGCTAACTGAACACTTTAATTTGTTGCAGTTGTCCAAGCGAAGAACCTTCAGCCTTCCTATCGGTCATCGTGGAAATTGGCCATTAAGGTGAACTCACTTCTTTCGTATACGTTTAGTCAGTTCAGAGGGGTTCTCTACCCCTAATGCAATAGCAACCATCTTAAAACTTTATCTCAATCCTTGCACTTTAATTCAGTCAAAAAGAAACTTTTATCTTTACTTGTTGTAAGATCAATGTTTTCCTTTTTAAAACTTTTTTGCAGGTATATTTTATAACCTATATTGCTCTTCTATTATTATAAAACATACAACTTGAATTGAATTATTAAAAAATGATTCAACATTTCATTGACCAAAAATTCGATCTTTAGGGTAGACTAATAGAGTTCGTTGTACTGATTAGTGAGTGTAAACAATTATTGTCTATAGATTTCGGTGCTACCTGAAGCTGAGGAAACGTTTACGCGGTCTGAATCCATCTCGGTGCCTGAAAACAGAAGTTATGTGAAAATCGATCAGAAATTCTCATTTGAGATTCCGTCTACACAAGCAGATCGAAAAGTTTTTCTTACTTTTGTGAAAAGACTTGAAAAGTAAGTAATTCTCTAACCAATTCTTTGTTTCAAAATAAATGTAGAGCACATCACGAATGCTCCAGCTGGAGAAAGGAAAATCATTAGGCACTCGATCTTTGAGGTTTCCATTACAAAGCGACCTTTGATAAAGTGTTGCCTAACTCAAACTAACTACCTAATCTCTAAATATTTTCCTTCTTGCTCACTTTTTACCTTAGTTATAGTATATCTATATCTGTCATCTAGTAAACTCCGCTGCAGCTTTATGTTATGTTTACTCAAAGTGTTGAACACACACTTGCACTTCTTATCAAATTACACTAACTGCTTGGTCGTCGTAGTTTTAGAAAAGGTGGCTAAAAATGTTTCACCGTGCAAGGAGATTGAGGCTTATTGAGGCATATTGAGGCAGAAAACACGTTTTTGTCAAAGAATTTCCTTTATTTTATTGATATTAAGAAATAGTATAATGTAAATAAGAAAGTCTCTCAATTTCAAAGAAATCCTTTGAAATTTTAGTAGAAAAAACCATTGACATGGAAAAACATTAAAGAACATGTTACTGAACTATTTCTCACTTGTTTTTTAACTAAAATTCGGAAGTTGGGAAAGTGAAAAGTTGGAATATTAAAGAAAAAGCAAAATTTTCGAATGGTTTCGTGTCAGGTAACTCTACATTGCATACCTATCTCCATTGCATCTTTTTTAGTTTTGTTTTGTCTACACAGAATGGGTAGATCATCTAGGTATTTTAGGTAGGTACTAAAGCAAAGTGATCTGAAGAAGACAAAACCTTCTAGAAGTTATATAACTGGAAAACAAGGGGACGCCGCCGATACAAAGATTATTTGATGTGCCTGGTGTCTCTCAGAGTACAAAGTATCTTCATTGCTAAAACCGAGGGGACAATGGGACATTTAGGTCACATCAGGTCTATCTTTGTCCTTGATTCTCCATTCCTCGAAGACATGGGTTTTTCTCTGATCCAATTTGAATGTCACCAAAGGGATCGACGGTTTGACAGCGACTCCAAAGAAACCAGAAAAACAAGACATGTATGTACAGGGTACCCAAAAATTAGCCTTTAGTACGAGTATGATTATAATTCAAAAATCAGATATACCTATATGGAATTAAGAGAAATGACAGAATTGAGATTTAACGTACATAAATATGGTCTTAAGCAACATAAATATGACAAAACAATAAAATCCGAAATAGTGAGTGCATAAATTGCGGACGTGGACTGACTTTTGAGTGTCCTGGTAAATGACGTGAGGAACTGAACCCTTCATGCATTCTTGCATAGGTAGTAGCAATTTAAGTTTGCAGTTGCATACATGTTTTGCATAATGTATTGTGTAGTGTGTCTAGTGTCTGTTGAATCTACTTGAGAGAATGACAATTTAGAGAAAAATATTTGGACTTCGTATGTTTTATAAGTGTGTATTTGGCTCTTGAGACTTAGTGACGATAGAATAGAGAGTTAGGGACGTGATTGGTATGGAAGAGTTGCATTTGAGCTGGTATAGGCGTAAAATTGGTATTTGGAAGGATGACAATGGAACGACCCCTAGTCTTGTGTCCGGGGAACTTTCTCCATGGGAAGAATAGACTGTCAAGTGAAGTATGTTGTTTATAGTGGTTGTCGTGGACTTGTGACTTGTGAGGAAGGGTATAGTTAGGTATTGATGTGTAGGTCGTCGTTTGTGATGGTTTGTGTGTGTCTTGTCTTCTGGGGTTGGAGTGGTTGGTGTGGAAGTGGATTCGCGTTTCTTCGGGACTAATCGAAAGTGAAAAGAAAGAGAGATTCGGCTGGGGGAGGCGAGGGGAGGGAAATTGGGGAGGAGAGGGCGACTTTCCCTGCGACCGCCCGCATCAATACAACAGCAGACTTTGGAACTGTCTTTCTCTCGCACTCTGTCTGCGCCATACGTACACAGCAAGGGAAACACAACTCACTAGTGAAGACAGTCTGCTTATTATTCTCAGCCTTGGCTTCGCTCTCTCCACCAATGCCACGTTCACTGTACTCAGCGTACACTCGACACTAGGGCCTCTGTCCCAATCCCCACACTAGTCGAACACACCACACCAGCATTCTGCGCTCCAGAAGTTAGTAGAGCTTGGGAAAGATACCTGTAAGGGAAAAGAAGTGACGCCAAGTAAAGAAGAGATAATACTTACTTAGTTAATTCAGGTAGACAGGAAATAGAAGTGTTTTAAGAGAGCCAGTCAACAACTGTCCTGTTCTGGATGGAATAATGTGCTCGTGTAATAGGAGAGTGGAGTGGAGTGGAATGGAGAGGTGATGAGTTGAGAGAGAAAGTGCTTCTGAAGGAAAAACTGGAATTCCAGGTTCCAGACCGAGTAAGTAGCAACCAGGTGCTCTCTTCTCTTCCTCACTCACTGACTTGACGTGACTTATTTATTTCTGTCTATAGTTAGTTTGATTGTCTCCTCGTCTTCATACTTCATTCAATTCACTGCCCTCACCTACAGCAACTTTCTCCTGCACCACATGCAAAGACTTTCTCCCGACACTTTCTCTTTTTCTCCGTTTTTCTGATCTCGGCTGGAGAGAGGAGTATAGTTTATATTTATATTGCAGTGGTGTCTCGTTCTTCTGGTACATACATAGTACTTAGGGATCTACATGCTTCCACACTTTATTTCGCTCCAGCCTTCTTTCCATTCTGCACAGAGAAAGTTCAGTGCCTACCAAGTTAATACTCACTTATTCTCGCCTATAGCACTTTATTCTTTAATATTCCACGCTCCTCGTTCCTCATTTCTTTCTCCGCTTCTCTTCTAACAATAAGCCACCGGAGGCTACTCTCGGATTATTACTTAAACATACACACTCGTCTTTGCATCGCTTTCCTACTAATAAAATAATTCGTAAAATTCTCTCCAGCTCCATCAAACAAAAAGTAAATAGTGCATACATCATCCTCGCATCCCCAAATGCTTCTGTGGTCTCGTCTCCTCCTCATTTATTCAATAGTCATTCAGCCTAAACTCCTTCAAAGTGGCCACACCACAAATATAAGTGTGTGAAGTGCATAGCTAAACAGATACGCACGGGGATTATCCTAACTGTCCCTGTTAAAGTTAATGTCAACAGAGAAGTCAGGTGGATTGACTCTCATTCTTTCTCTTTGAATTGTCTACAGGAAAACATCATTCCTCGGATGGACGACCCTGGACCTCCAAGTGAGCAAGGTGAGCAGCCTCCATTCACATAACCAGCTAAATGTTTCATTTCCTTCAATGCTTTCGTGAAAATCTCTCCCACGGGAATACTCAAAAGTCACTTGCCTACCAATATGTCCTACATTCCTTTCCACTTGTCCTCTTTTCTTCCTACCTTCAACGCTACACCTATTTCCATCCAAATAACAACTATGTACGCACCGGAATCCCAAATGCATAAATAATCACAGTCCGACCGAACTAAATGTCACGCACGTAACACAGTGCACCTATTTATTTATCTTTACTTTCTCCTAGTTAATACTGAATCCCATAGCACAAAACCTAAACCTACAATAGTAGATACTCTGCATCAAATCCTGAAAATTTGCAATTTAATTTTGTAAAGTTTTCATTTCAGGAGAGACAAATCATATCTTTTAAGGGAAATACACATAAAATTTAAGTTGGTCAAGTAAAATGAATATTCGTGAAAGTAATTAATAGAACGAGAGTGAAAGATAAGGAGAATTGCGTTTTTGATCCGGTTGTAATCCCTGGAGTGTGCCTTATTTAGAGGTAGGTTTTTGTGCATCCGATGAAGTAGATTATTAAAGCTATCTCTGTTTGTTTATTTATACGGATGTTTGAAAGAATTGTAGTCTGTAGGAGGAAGTAGTGTTGATTATTGCTTCTGTGGAGCACCTTTGGAGTGAAAGTCTGTAAAAGATGTAGATATGTGCAGATGTTTATAATTGTAGGGGTATGAATATGGAATTAGAGGAAGTAGAGAGTGTGGTGTGTACGTGGAAGAGTAGGAGATAAGTAGTTGCAGATATTCGGTAGGCTGAAAAGATTTTGTCAATGATGTTGGCTATAAAGGGTAATTGCCAGTTGGATTCGATTACGTGATGTTACAAAGAGTCGCATTGCATAAAAACTTTTGTTGAGCGCGGCAGAGAGAGAGAGAGAGAAAGAGAGCGAGAGCGGAGAGCGAGTGAAACATATGGACATTGGACCGCAGTGGAGGGCTGAGCCATAAAAAAGAGAGATGCTCTCTGTTTTGCATTGCACTGGGTTGCATTTTGAATGTAAAGTTGTTGGTGGAGAAGTGCGAGGAGTAGGAAGTTGGTGGGGACTGGTTTGGATGGGCCTTGGACGTGGAGAGGGAATTGGGTTTGTTGTTGGCGAGGAGAGACGGGCGAGTGAGTCTGTCGGCTGCAGAGTCTCGCAATCAGAATGGGAAATTTGATAGGCTGGTTAAGTGAAGTTAAGAGTTGATGGGGAAATGTGCCAAAACGGCTAGTTGAGTGAAGAGGAGAAAGAACAGCGGAGATTCGGGATTTGTGTCCGATTCGCGTGCGTTCCTCTGTCCCAAGAGTCAAATCGATATATTGCATTCCTCCTCTCTCCCTTCCTGCAGTCGCCGTCTTCCAGCTCATCTCCAACTCCACATTATACTCCACTTATTACACATTATACTGCCACCGCTCCCAAATCCACAATCCACATCCTCTTACCTACTTACAAACACAAAGCTCTACAAAGCAATACCCATATCGTCCCCAGCAGTAGGCATATCATACACCCCTGCCCCAATATCACCCCATTTCGAATTCAGCCGCCCTATCCAAATCATTTCATTCGCTCCCAAATCCACAAATATCAAAATACATTACCACTGCAACTGCATCGCTTTATCTTCTTTCAGATCTCTAGTTGTAACTGTTAAGCTAGTTATCTAACGCATCGCTAGAACCACTACCAGTCAAATTGGCTAATTGTAATACTAAGGTTGAAAACAATGAAAAGAAAAAAATGGCAAACGATGATTTAAAGCTCAATTTTCTTACCTAGGTTTTAATTTTCTTGGGAAATTGTTTATTGCATTTTGTTTGTTGGAATTTATTTCGCGGTGATCATTGTTATAAAGATAAAACCACCATTTTTTAATTAGAGAATCATCATTATTGAAGAAGCATCTCTTTCATTATTGTAGAATCATCCGTTTCTTGATTTTAGAAACATCGTTTTCTTTATTGTAGAACAATCATTGCCTAACTTTGGGGTTCTGTTTCATTTGTTGTAAAACCATCTGTACTTACATGTACTTAGAACAAAGAAAGCATGCAGCAAGAATGCATCCATTGCTTTCTTTGTTGTAAGTAATTTTCTGTTGGAAAACCATATTTTCTTTGTGTTATAAAGCCATCGTTTCTTTGTTCTAAAGGGATATTTTCTTTGGGGTACAGCAGCACTTCGGCAGTTTTCTTTGTTGCAAAGCATTCGGTTTTATTTGTTTAAGCACATCGTTTTCTTAGTTCTGGAACCACCATTTTCTTTGTTTAGTTAGTAAAATGTATCGTAAAGATGAGTGATGATTATTTATTCTGAAAATAACGATGTGACCAGATGTCATTTACTGACATTTTTGAAAAATGCTAGGAAAACAATCAACAAATGGTGTCAAGATAACTTTTTCTATTGATTTATCGATTTAGCACTTGAGTTAGTACATTCTACATTTAGATTTTCTGTTTGATTGGGTTTTATCAATTGTAGTGGCACTCACCGACTAAAGTTGTAAGAGGGGATAGAGCAGCTGAAGCTGAAGGCAATAAAGCACAAGTTTTCTGAATGAAAAGAAAAGAGAGCACCTGTCTGAATTCCAACCAATTGCTCAGCCTCTCAATAACAAACTGCGAGTTCTTGCCTTTGCCTACCCATTGCAATTTTCTTCGCATTTGAACTAATGCTAAATTGGCGTGGCAAAAGGACATAATTTCACCTCCACTTACTGTCAAAGAGAAATTGCCATTTGAATATCGTTAGTCTAACTAATACAACATGTCACAGTCACACAACACAAGTGCTAGAAACAAAGTCTACATCCACAAGCAATAATAGTTTTTGATAGGTTCTGTTAGGTATTTTCTGTCTGCGGGACACTTTTAATGACTTTTAAATTGCATGTTTTGTTTCTCTTCAATTATCACGTCCTTCCTTCCTATTCCTCATTTCCTGCACCGTACCTCTTTCCCTATTTTATAAATCTATACATTATAAGTGTTTCTACTGGGGAAACTTGTGTTTTAGGAGTTCAAACTCTAATTAATTAATTATTAGTATTTATCAGCGGAAATTCTATCAAACTTACTTGCAAAATTGGATATTTTAGCTTGTGAATTTTAAATGCAACATTTTCTAGAATTTCTAGTTCATGTTTCAAAAAATGTTTCCGCTTCTTGTGCATTTATTCGTTGCATCTTCCACGTAAGGAAAATCTGATATTTGTAGGTCCCTAACAATCTCAGTTTTCCATTCAATGCGCATACCTATATGGAAACTCCCGCAATATTTATGTTGCCTATATCTTTAAAAGTTTCGTTCATATATTCTTTCTGTGAATGGGTTGTGCTTGCGTGATTGAAATGTGAAAATACAGGGATAGTTGATGTTTCATTGTAGGTACAGTAGAGTCCAACACCTTTGTTAGTTTGAGATATGATTATGTCCTTGGTGTTATTATGCTCAATAATGTATTATCCGTATAATAAAAATTGAATGATTAATGAGAAATGGGAAATGACGTTGTATGTTTGGGTTTTGTAGAGTACACAGTGTTGGCTAAAGCTAAGGAAGAGAAAAATGAGCTGTGGCGCTTTCCCCACATCCCGTCACCAGAGCGGCATGTCCATCAACGGTTCTTCGCAAAAGAAAGCCAAGACTTTCTCTTCTCCAGTTCCCACGGAAATCGAAACTATCGAAGAGCTGGAGAGACTTTCCGTGAGCCCTGAGTCAGAGACGGACGTCCACCACCATATCCCCAAATCCCAATTACAAAACTCGTCCACAATGGACAGCGGTGTCGAGGACTGCTGCGAACCCATTCCGGTGCCCTCCATCGACTTCGATGACACCTCCGGATCTCGAGTCACTGTCAGGATGCTCAAGCCAGAAAACTCAGGATTTGGCTTCAGTGTCGTCTGGGTTTCCCCTCCAAGGTACTTTCCCAATATTCTCACACTATATCACATGATTATTCCTATATTTGCAAGGTTAGAGCATTTCCAACAATAATCATCCACAGTATTGCAAAAAAGGTATACGAAACTTGAATTTGTGAACGTAGTTTTCCTTATTCTTTAGTATATCCAACTCAGATTTTTTCTTACTTTTTCCAGTAGGAAATAGAGAAATTTACCTAGAGTATTATTCCCACTCGGAAATGTATTTCGCCTAAGTGTATAACTAAGTACTTCAATTTTCTTCAAAAAGTGTAGACAATGTAGAAAGTGCCACGTACTCGTAATCACAAGTGGTATGCGATATTAAATGGGAAACAACATTAAGCAAAATTATGTTGATATTTGTGGTAGCTGCTAGCTGGTAATAAATGGAAAAATTGCTACATAAAGCCATTTGCCATTTAATTTTGCTAAAACTCCCATAGTGCTGAACACAATCTAGTGAAAATGATCGAATATAATTGCGGTCAAAATAACTAGTTATTAAATGAAAACTTGGAAAATTAGTCACAATATTTCCACAAGTAATATAATTATTTTACCATGTTAAAAATCCAGGAAGTGTTATTTAAAGTACGGGGAATGGCAAAACGTGGACCAGAAAATGAATCTTCATGGATTTTTCCTCTTTATTCGTCTACATTTTACATATTTCCCATAGCTCAGCTTATTTTATTTCCATCATATCCCAGAGGGAGATTGTCGACGTGAACTGTTTATCTGATGTAGACCATAGAAAAGACGTATTACGGTCGTTTTAACCTTTTGAACTGTAAGAATTAAAATCTCTGGCCTAGTCAACTCTATTTGCAACAGAGAATATAGCTGTCCGACTAGTATAGAGAGGTTCTTAGTGAGGAAAGTTGATAAGTATTAGCACTGACGATAATGTTAAGTGTAAATATGAGTGAGTCATGCACAAAGCGGTAACGTTAATGTTTTGAGTCAGATATAAAAGTAAACGTATCGATACAATCCGTTTACGGTTGTTATCTGTTATGTGTAGGTCTATGTAGTTGATACGGAGCAGTGATTGCCACGTAGTTTGAGTTGATGGGGAGATTACTATAAGCAGTAAGATATCTCTGGGTTTATTTAGCGATTTTCACCCCATAAAGCTGGAGCGATACATTTACACATCCAGAGCAATATTGCCCATTAGAAAAGTTTGGTCTTGAGTATGTGATTCGGAGGCTAATTAATTATTCATATAGTGCGGCTGAGGCAGAGGGGGACTTGCTAAATATTTAACTGTAAGTGTTCTTTTACGATTCCAGGATCGAGCGTCTGGAGAAAGATAAAGTAGCGGATCTGGCTGGCCTGAGAATCGGGGATTTAATCATTGGTGTCAATGGCGAAGACGTTATGCAATCCTCCAATGCAACCATCTACCAGAAAATGAAGTACGTAAATGTCGATTCGAACTCCAATAACACTTTCACTTCCTTTCCCCACCTACTTTCTCCTCCGCTTTCCAATGTCTACTTCTCCTTCCCTTATCTCAACTCAATTCTCGTTTATCTAACCTTCCACTTGTTTTTACTTAAATGAAACCCAGTAAATCTCCATCACTCTATCCTCATCCATCACCCCATCACATAAATACACATACAATCCGCAATAACTTTTCCACTCAGATTTTTATCTTCCTCTTTACTCCCGAATTTCACGCAGCTGTGCTCTCTATCTTCTCTTCAGTTATCACCGCATTTCCTTTTAATCAAATAAAAAATGTTCCTTTTACAATACAAGTTTTCTATTAAATGGTATACCTTTACAAATTAAAAGCTTCCCAGAGAAAATGCAGTATTAATTACAGTATTCTTCAAAAAAACTTAAATACAATTTTTTTAAGTTTAAGTAATACAAAAACTAACAATAAGCCTTGTTAGTTTTGCCTGATATACTTATATTCTACAGATAGTATAAAATTAGGGGGAAAGTTGTAAAGAATTTCAATATGATTAATGAACCTTATAAACAGGCGATCTAACTTTGCTTAATGTTGTGTATTTTGAATATTAATTAAGAATGATTTGAATTGCAGATCAACGTTGAGTGAGTTGGAGTTGGAAGTTTGGCGAAAATATCCATCGGAATCCAGTGTGGGTTCCTCTAGTCCAAAAGTGTGCTCGATCAATTCTTCCGTTCAAACGGGGCCGATGGTTGGAAGCTCTAGTCTGGCCAATTCAAATGCCGTTACGAGTAGAAGTGCAGAGACGCCAATGAGTTTGCGACAAACCAGCCCTGTAAACAATTCGTCAAAGCCAGCTGCCCCTCATCTGCCAGAAAACCGATTTCCGCTACAGCCGCCGCCAGTTTCTATTTTAAAACCGCCCCCGCCTGCTCCCCCGGTTCGCATTGGTGTCACTCCCGCACTCCCGCAAATGAATTCGCAGCAAAATAATTCGTCTTGGAGAATTCGCTTCAATATTGAGGTTGGTCAAGGCACTTATGTCTAGATAGCCAACCAAAAAAGCAGCTTAATAGCATACTAAAGCATAATAGTAGAGTAGTCAGGAAAAGAGGATCAAAAGATTAGGTCTGCATGCATTAAACCCGCAGCTGTTCTCATACTGCACTGATAAGCACAACTAATGAAATTTATCCGAAAGTGTTCGCAATAATTGCTACCCATGCAATATTGCAAAAAGACTCAATTGGTTATACTATTTTTCTACGCCTTTCCTAAACCTCACAAATATTTAGAAAGAAAGCACGAAGAAATTCTATTTTACAGTAGCATATCTAACCTAACGCTTTTTATAATTTAAATTTTCTTCTAGTTAAATTGCAAACGAATGCTTCAAATTTTAAATGGTGGTTTGGATAAGATAACTAAGGCTTTGTGAGGATTTTGTGACCTTTGAACTTTAGACTATGGAAATGACTACTAATTTAAAATTAAGTAGAATTAATTATGGAGTCGAATGTCGGTTGTCTCGTTGGAGAAGAATGGGCGGTTTGGTTTTGCTCATTGGCACTTTGGCAGGTATTGGCCTTGTCTTGAGGAAAAGACGCAAAAGGAAAATAATTTGAAGTCCATTGAGCTGAGTGGATTTGATTTGATTGGTTTGTGGGTAAGGGTTATTTGGATTGCATGTCCAGTGGAAGTGACTCAGAGAGGAAGGCCGCCAGCGAGCCACCGACCTCTTGCAGACTTTCTTCTCTCGGACTCCGTCAATCCATCTCCGATCAGAGTGACGATACAGACTGGTTTTATGTCTGCACGGCTTATTGATCCTCCCCAACCGAAGTCAATAGCTTTCTGCATTATCTGACTTTCCAATTTCCAATTACATTATAACTAATGCTGCATTAGTGTTCCGACTTCCTACCACTGTTATAAATAGAGCTTTACATTACACGAAACGAGCTTGAAGATTATTTGGGGAGGGAAATCACTCTTCTCCGCTTCTCCACAACACTCTTTACTTTACATAATCAACTTGCATTGATTTATTGAAATTCTTGGTTGGCATTTGGCAGGCAGGCAGTATAATGTAAGCTACTTAGCCACTACACAACTAATTCTCTTTCCAATCAATACCAATCGACAGTTATTTTCGCAGCCTGTACAATATTGCTTTCTCCTTCTCTTCTCAATGAACCTACAATCACTAAATCAATGCTCAAGGCCCAAGGTTTACCACTTTTGCAATGAATCCGTCCACTCGAATCATTTTAATTCCATTAATGCTTATGCTTACCAGCTTATCACCACCACCTACATGGCACCCGTAAAAATGCTAGAATATCACTATCAATTCAGAATTTCGGCTACCCACAACTGTAATTGTCGCATTCCACTCTGATTGCATTCGTCTAACAGCATTTTTCCTTTCTTGCTCAGGTATTCATTTTCACCCAGATAGGCCCTAGGCTCACCGCTCACCAATCCATGAATAAAAACTCAAGAAAAACAAATGGATGCTGTAAAAGCTTCTATTCCTTGTTTTTCTTTTCGCCCAGTTCCATCCCACTCTAACAGGGCCATGCTAACGCCTTCGGAAGTTACTGTACATTTAGTTGTACTGTATTTTACTTCGTTAGGTACAAATCTCTAGGTTGCGTAACTTTATTATATCGTAGCCAAGAGGCTTACTTTTTATGTACTAGGCATGTAGGCATTCATAACATGGTTTCGTCTCTTACCCGGGCGCTTTAGATCTTTTCATACCTATCCTCCCAAAAGGAAACTATTTTTACCATACTATACCCTTTGTGACCATATTATAAGCAGGGTACTAAATGAGAAATTCGCTAAATTACTTATTACATACTAATTAATGCAAAATATCGAAGTTTTATTTTAATACCAAAAGTAAACTGACCCTTTGCCACGTTTTGGTACTTTTTGTTGTTCCACAATAACCAACTTGGCATGAAATACCCTGCACATTCCAATGTGTTGATTCGCTAACATATAATTGATAATTTAGGTGCACCATAATAACGAGTAATAGATACTTGGTTGTAAATTGTTAAGTTAACCGCTTTTATTGTAAGAATTGTGTTTATTATGTGTCCTTATTACTTCTGTAATGAACGTTGTATGTTGTATTATTGTAATTACCTTAAATACCTAAGTGGCCTATTGTATTGGTATCTGCTTGTAGATGTTAAAAATGACTTCAAGATTAACAATAGACCTATTTCGTCATTCCTCGGTACCGAATGTTCGCGAATGAAGAAATAGGTCCACGTTTTTCAATTATAGTGGTATTTACGCAATTCGAATGGTAAACCCGTGTAATGACCGATAGTCTTAACTATTTCTCTTATATGTTTTTCACTTGCACGTGGGTCACGTTGTTCATGATACATGACTTGTTCATATGTATGTATGTATGTGTCCTTATTTTACGTTTATTGCACAACGATTCAGTTCTGAGAGTGAGCTAATTGTAATTGTAAGGCTAAACCAATGTCTACCTCAAATTGTTTTTTAATTGTACTAATATTAGTATATTAAATAAATTAGTCAATAGTTAGTTCTTATTTATAGTGTACTAATTATTATTAGCGCCAAATGCACGTTATGATATGTTTTGTATTGTTCACGTAATCAAAAGGCATGTATTATTTAAGATCCCATTTGTGACAGTTGTACTACATTTTCTACTACTAACAAGTAGGTTAAGGATAAGTTGACGCTTTACATGTTGCCTGCCACCTTTTATAAAGCCATAGATGTGGAGTAGTAAACGATCACTCCACTGTAGTATGCTTTAATATTATTTTTGTCTAAAACCATGATTTAATTTTGTAATTTTGATTGTATGGTAATAGTAATGAATGACATTATAAGACAATATACTTTTATATTATGTTATTTTTCAAATATATTTACAATGCGACAAACCCGTGTTCCTCTTCTACACTTCCTTACACGTATACCAATTCAGACAAACAGGCTGCCAATTTATTACATAAGTTTTACACATTCAGCATTATTTATCCAGGATTTACATATCGGTAACAGCTTGCATGCATTACGGGGATACTTTTGTAATACCGTCATTTCTTAAAAATCATAGCACGTAGAACCTCTTGGTTTATATCACTAAAAAGCCAAACTCACAGTCAACACTGAAGCTACCTATGTACCACATTTTTTATCTGCATTGAAGTCCATATCTGAATGCTTCCGAAACAATATTCCAAATTCCGTCCTCCAGCATTATAACTTTTTAGAAATAATATGCGCACTTGGATGAAATTTATGTTTTCTTTGCATAGATATTCTGACTACTTTCGACGATAGCGAACCAGTGCAACCCGGTATATAAAAAGTATCGAAAGATAAGCAATGTTAGGTGTTAGCTACAACTAATTAATTTGTATTACAACTGTATCAGAATCACGCTGATTTTACACCCTAGAAGCACAGTAGGAAAGTTTGAAGGAATTATCTGAATCCTTTCTGGATGAGGCTAACAATACAGATAGACAAAACATTATGAAGTATCGTCTGAAACTTATTCGCATAACAAAAAATGTTCACATTGCTACATAGGCGACTTACATAAAGAAATGACCTGACCTAATATATTATTATGAATAGCAGTAGTCGTAATTGACTGATCTGTAAAATTAGAAAGGTATATGTAGGTACAGTGGACCGTACAAAAGCTAATTATGCATGATATATCCTGTACTATTAGTTTGGTATGTATGCATTGCTCCGAAAAGACATAATCTACTTTTGGATCTACGTAGTAGTACGTAATCGCAAGTAAATTACTGGTAGTGACTACAGTATATTCGTAAGCCGTTATAGGAATTAGGCCGTATCGTAGTGTACTTAATAGAAGACTGTGAGACTATCAGAAAGATGCAGAGGAAAAGAAAGAGGAGAAAATCGATCGTCTTAAGAGTCTTAGACTACGAATGCGACACAATCGCTTAGGCTGGCCGAGCAAACGGCAAGCGATTTGGAATGTTCGTAAAGGTGGGCTATTTAGTACTGTTGGAATATTGTAAATCTACACTCACAAACTGCTCCTTCCTCTGTTCACGTATTATTAGCACTAAATAGTGCTTTCCTGACAATAACTATTAGGGTCATTAGTAGTAGTGATGCATATGGCTGCAGATGACTCCGTACACTCTATCGTCAGCCACTGGCCACACGTTAAGGAAAGTGCAGCATGCTAATCAACCAAGGCCTGTATGTAGTAGTCACAGCTCAAACTGCGGTTTCCTTTCTCTCTCCTTCACCGGTAGCACCAAAAGACACTCTGGAGAGACCGTGAGACACAAATGAACTACAATTACCGGTTACCGTCATGCTAAACCTATTAATGCACTATTTGTATGAGCTCTGCAACAAAGACAAGCACATCATCGCAAAGGAAACACGAGCAGAAAATTACACTTACGATTACAGTAATTGTCTTTTTAATTTGCATTTATGTATTGCTTCCCAATACCCATTCTTCCTTCCCCTGATTCACATGACACATTTAAAACCCTATTAGTATTATATAAAGATGATGTCGATGTAGTAATACCATCCTTAAAATACTGCATGCATCTCCCTAATTATTTCCACGTTGCAATATGCAGTGAAAGCAATCTTCCTCGTCGTAGTGGCTTAGAAATAAAGGAAATTATTCAAGGCTAGCTAGAATGGTTTTCTGAAATATTAGAATATTTTTGCCCGAAAAATATAGCAGGTAAAATAATGTATGATTGTCAAGATTGCTTGAATTGGGTTAGGAGAAAGCACGGAGAAAGTTATTTCGAAAGTTCAAGTGAAGTAAAATAATAATGCAGTGAAATAATGCACTCCTTATGCGTCAAAGTGAAAAGTGATCATGAAATGAAGTACGTGATGAAAATAAACGTGTTTGCCCCTTTAAATTTGCCATGCTGCAGTTACTGGACAACGAGGATGACTTTCTGCGTAAATTCTTCATCCAGGAACTGAAATTCTTCCGCAAAGTTGTGTCTGCATTGGACCGCTATTTAATTCCTGCCCAGGCCAACCACTTGCTCACTCCCCAAGAGATACATTTAATTTTTGCACACATTATCACCGTAAGTAAGAACTAACCAATTTTCTACTAATTTTATACCATTTCCCGACGGATCTGGTTAACTCATTTGTAAATCAGTTTCATATTCTCAATTATGCGACATAAATCTTCCTTTGAGGTGTTTTAATTGAAAGGGACTGGTACTTTATTTGTAACAGTCCTTAAAAACATTTTAAATATTTATCTTTGATTCGCAATTAAATAATGCGCATTATTCTGTACCAGATAATTACAATGACCAAGCGAATTTTGCAATGCATTGCAAATGGAGCCTCGAGTGCCAGATGGAATCTCGGTAAAATTCTGCACTCCACACATTCTGATCATGTAAGTGGATAAAGTTACAGTTACGATTATTGTATCCCTTTTCGTTATGATTTCAAATGCAAACCTATTGTGGTTAGTTGTCTGAGATAAAAAGCGCATACACATCGTACGGTACGAGTTTGGGAAACTCTGCAATGATTCTGTCGGAAAAGATGACATTGCAAGCATTTGCTCGGTTTGTAATAGAAACACCTGTGCCAAAAGGACATCTCGATATGACCTCATTACTCTTTGCTCCATTTGAGGTTAATATATAAATGATTTTTCATTCACTCCGTTATTTGACCAAATTAAATACAAATATTACTAAAGTTATATACTTATTTTGCAGCATCTTCGAAATTTGTGTGAAATTAGTGAGGAAATTGCCCAAAACCATGAAAAATGGGTGTGTACTGCAAACCAGCTCAAAGTAAGTCCAAATTAATCAAAATCGTATGAAACTGGTGATCAGCGGGAGACTTGGAGAGCTCGGGTTGTGTAATTCCTACTTTATCAATGAAACCTTTGTTTGTTCAGGAGTGCTATGCTGAGATAGTGGTGCAAACAGATTTCATGGAACCCATTTCCCACATCAGCATGAAAAAGAATCCCCTTTTGTCCGTCCGTGATTTGGAGAAACGAATTGTTTTAACTAATTGCCAAGTAAGTATGGAACAAAGGAAACCAATATTCAATACATTAAGCGTAATTTGAAAACCAGAGTTGGGCATTAACTATAATTCACATTTTCACAGCAGGCTCTTAAGGTTAGTGAAAAAGGTAGAAAATGGTTGTTTGGAAGTCGCTTGTTTCGTCGAGAAGCAGACGGATCGTGGTCACCCGTCTGGGCTTTTCTTTTTAGCGACTGCATTGTTTTAACTTCTCATACAACAAGAGATCGTGTATTTTTCGTCAAAGAACCGCCCATTCGACTCGAAGATGTCGTCACTCTTCATTTTAATTTACCAAGGAAAAACGGTGAGAAAATAAATACGAATTGTAAAGAATCACAAAAAGAGACAAAAACTGTTGTTGGCATGCGTGGCTAAACTATCTCGTGTACCAATATTAGTTAATATATATTGCTATACTACCTAATTACAGAAAATGAGTTCCGGTTACTCTTCGGACCTGAGACGCAACCGAATCGACTGGACAAAATTCTTCCAATTTACAGAAACAAGAAATCGAATCAAGCAATCCTTAGAACAACGAATGTCCAGCTCAAAAGCATGTGGAAACTGCTTTTGCAGAGGCAAATGTAAGTTTTGTTATAATTTTTGATCTCTTTCTCAACGAAGTTTTTTATAAAAAAATGAGTCTTAAAGAAATTTAAATTTTCATGTAAGAAATAATGTTACAATATTTTGGCTTTGCAGAATAACATTGAATACTCGACTTTCGAAATCTTCATCATCAAACTTTTCCATCTCTGAATTCTGTGAGCGATTTCCTTTAAATCCTCAACCGAGCACAAATGAAACAACGATGGAATCAAGGTCTCCAGCATTGACTGCGAGGAACAATAATTTAAATACTAGATCAGATTCAAATCAAAAAGACAGTTTACTTCCTCCCTCCAGAAAAGCTCAGTTAAATGCTGCACCGGATAAAACAGCAATTATAAGTGCAGTACCAGGTACACCAGAACCAGCCAAAATGATCTCACCCGCCAAACAAATTCCTCTTGTTGGTATTCACAGTATCGCCAAAGAACTCATGAAAAATCGGATGATGCAGATCCCAGAAAATGCCCCACTGCAGCCAAGTCCTCCCCAGCCACTCCCCAAAGACGCACCTGAGACAATTGTTAAAGATAATGTTGCTCATAGCAAAGTAAATGTAGAAAACAGCGATTCTCGTGTAGTTATTTCGACTCCTCCTCCTGTTGCCAAAGCCGTTACTCTAAACACATCGAAATTAGATGGAAAATCGGGTTCTTCAGAAACAAAGAACGTTAATCCGAAGGTGGAATCGCCTCCAACCCCCATTAAAAGTTCTCTTTCGTCCGCTAACCAAAATTCTCTTCGAATCAAAAGTCTCGCCACTATTCCAGAAAATTCTCCAAGCAGAAATTCTCCAAGCAGATCTCTCAATTTGAATAACAATAATAACAACATTCAAGATTTTAATGGCAAAACGTCCTATGATACTGACAAATGTCGCTGTAAAACCGTGGACGATCAGGAAAAGGTCCTGGAGGAAAAGAAATCGATAGTTAGGAAGGAAAATGATGTGAGCTTTGTTTTGAAAAAGAAAATCGAGGAAAAAGGAAGTTCTTTAAGTGAAAGTTTGACGAACAAAGTGACTGTGGAAAGCAATCTATCAAAAGTTTCTGCGAGCACAAACAGTTGCAGTAATACTCCTACCCGATCCACTGGCTCCACTCACAGAGCTATTATTACCAACAGGCCAGAAATAGTTGATACATCTGTTAAGACAATTACAGAAGTGGCACTTCGCGATTCTCCTGAAATTAAGGAGAAAGTTGAAGAAAGATCTCAAGTGCAAAATCCTCCTCTCTTGTCAACATCAGTATCGAACACTTCTCAAAAACCAATCCAGCAAACACAACCCACTACAGTATCATCTGAAGTAGCTGCAGTGTCAAAACCGAAACCTGGAAGCAAAATAATCACGAACGCCACTCTAAAATCCCGCCAACAGGAAGTACTCATAGCGAAACTACAAACAGAGAAAAGTAGTGACACTATTATCACTGAAAAATCTGACACGACGTACAAAACTGACTCTACTCAGTACCAAAGTATTAGACAAGGTCCAGGAACTATTCAGAATTTCATGGAAAGCTCAACCTCTCCCGCATTTCGTTGTCATTCGGAAAATGGACAGGCAACTGCTAAACCTAAACCAAATAAGGACTCGCCCATTGTTAGTGGTTTTGGTTCGGAAAAATCTCGAAGAAGGCTTTTGTACGATTACAAAATAAAACGTGACTACCCGGAACTATTTGGGATCACTCCCAAAGATAGACGCTCTTTCATTAAAAAACTTGCAGTGGAAACGAACGAAAAAGTCTTTGTTGCTCCTTACTACTACAGGACTTACTCACCGATTCCAGTGACAAAGCAAACACATGGTGAAAGCACCCTAGAAGGGGAAACCTCAAAATCAATCATTAGAGACTGTAAAGAACAAGTGGTGGATTTTCAGGAAGAAGAGGATGATATCCTTACTCTGCCAATAAATGAAAATACTGTTGACGATCCGGTTTTAGTACAAGAAACGGAAAATGTGATCCCAGTAAAAGATGATAACTTTAATAACGATACTAATAATATCACAGAATCTGTTGTAAGTACTATATCTTCAATTGAAATGCCGAAGATAGAGCAAGATCGTGAAAGTGAATCTGAAAATGAACTTTGCGAAATTCCAAAAAACTTGTTAAAGGAGGGTAAAGAAGATTTATCTTTGGTGGATGAATTGGAGGAGGACTCTGAAGCGGAATCTGGGGGACAAGATCAAGAAAATCAAGAGAATAGCAAAACAAACCGTCGAAGCCCCGAGGAATCGTCGAACGATTCGGGGATCAGCGATGAGATAAAAACAGATAAGAGAAAAAGCATAATTCCAGCGATTGAAAGTTTTTCTCTACCGACAACGAATAAAAGTGAGTGCGACTCCGTGGTTTCCGTGTCTTTGTCTTCCTGTGTGGTCAATTCCCTTTCACACACCACAGAAGGACCATCTTCAATAAGTGTGCTTGAGAGTGGTGCCCGTAATATTATCGAAGAAGAGGACGCGATGGAGTTGGAGTTGGATCAATCGGTGGAAACCAGTCGAAATTCCAGCATTGGCCTACAAGATGGAGAAACATCTCTTGCAGATGGACAAGAACCTCTTCAGACACCCCACCCGGTGCTAGTATTAAAGGTGGATAAATCTACAGCTACGGATGACGATATTCACTTCTGCTGGGCGAGCCATCTGCCGGAGAAGTCATTTCGGAACCTAATGGCGGAAAGGCGAGAGGCGTTTTTCCACCATGCTCAAATGGGCACAACCTGTTCGTCAGCTGCTTCCTCAGTCCCGGTGAACGAACCCCTGATTGTTAAAATAATTGACGGGGGGACCGTGCACTCGACTCAGCCACAGGTGGAGCCACCTCCCAAACCTCCAGTAGAAAGAGTTTTACTCACCCGATTTGAAAAAGAAACAACAGCGAGAGTTGAGCGGGTGGAATCTTCAGATGACTCGACCTCCTCAGACGCTGCCTCAGCCTCTCCAGCAGCAGAAAACGGAACAACTGACCCTTCATGGTCCTCCTCCTCTAGTTCTCTTGCTGGTTACTCTAGTTTCAAGGAAGACACAAGCACTTCTCACGCAGCCGCGGTGTGCTCAAAAATAATGCTCAGTGGGGCTGCCACTTCGTCCTCTGCGGCTGCGTACGGTCAAATGTTTTTCACGTGTGATGAACGGTGCTCCTCAAGTGCTTCTATGCATCCACCGACACCTATCATCACAAATGGACAAACAAACAGTATTCACGTGCTCAATGGGTCAGTGCATAATTACTACCAAATAGCCCGAGGTCCTGAGATAGTAGTGACTCAAGAATCTCCAGACACTCCCTCAAATTCAAAAAATGAGTACAGCAGTGATGGGGAAGTGGATAGTATCGTTCTCAACGGGAAAACGGACTCTTTGTTGTCAAATGGGAGTGATGGTTCAGGAAGACAAGAATTATTGAGGGTCGAGTCAAATGATAGCACGGCAGAAAATTACGGGGACGACGATGACGAAGATTACAATTTCGATGAAGACGAAGAAGATTTATCCCACTGTAGTGTGGCTACGATAAATCGCTACGGAACCTATGAGAGTCTGGAGAAAATCGAAAGTGAAGACTCTGTGGGGGTTCTTCCCGAGTTCCCGCGCACAATGTCCAGATCGAAAGCCCGCTTCACTTTTGAAGATGACGACGATGACGATGAAGACTTGTTTGAGGAAGACTTCGAATCGGATTTCAATTTTCGCTTCCCCACGCAAATCCAGGATAATACATACAGTGAGTAAATATTTTCAATTTGATCTGTTGAATGGCCCAATGAATCTGAAGTTGCAGTTCCTTTGTCAGGTGTTTCCCGACTGGGTCCACTGCCTCCATTGCTGGAAGAAGACTACGAAGATGAAGTTTATGACGAACAACGACCCAATGGACCTAGTCCTGGGTGCTCCCATGAAACCAACGGGGCCACTCTCCGTTCCAGGCACGAGGTAGGACCTACAATTCAAATTCCTCTAGACTTTCGTAGTTGCCGAGTAGACGAGTGAAAGTATAACTTTCTCCCCACGTTCGCTCTTCTTTCTTTACAAAAGACAGGTCTGAGACGAGACAACAGTTTTCTTCTGGCTCGTCTGGCCACAATGTACGCTCGCAGTTCCATCAGCCCCTTGAAACTCCTCAGAGAGCTTTGGCTTAAGAAAAGGTAACGCAATCTACATGCTTCCCCCGTTTAACATATATGCTAAATTTATGTAGTTATTCCTCCTGTAGTATTTTAAAACTTTATGCAAATAATTATCTGAATGCAATGAAGTATAATGCGGTGACAACTATTACGTATGGTCGAGTATTTGTTATTGTTTTTCTGCACTAGATTCACGCAGGCTTTTAAAGAGTTAATTTTCAAAATGTTGCAATTATTATAGTTAACAGAATTTTATTCTGAAAAATATTTTTAAATTCCTGGGATTATTTTAGAACTTTACAAGAAAAAGAATTTTTACTTTTCACCCATTTTCAAACGTTCAATATTCTGCTTGTAATAATAATAATATATTCTGCTTGTAATTCATAAAAATGTTTGAGAAATTCATATTTTATTAGAGGTTATTACTCATACTGCAATGTTCCCCTAATGTTACTAATATTTTACGATGTATTTGGGATTGTGTATTGTTGATTTGTTTGTTGATTTGTATAGGCTTGATTTTTGAAGCACTGAGTATTTCTTTTGGTTCGATTTCGATTTGAATGAAAATGAAGCTTACCTGCCAACTTGTGTTGGTATCTTTGAAAAAGCGTGTGGTTACAAAGTATATATTTGTTTATCCTTAGAATAACCCAGAGTCAAAGTGAAAGTGAAAGTGAAAGCAAAGAGATGAGTTAAATTTCGATTTGACAGATACCGGGAATGGGTGTACAAGGAGTGAGATTTCGGCCATTTGCACAGTAATGATGCCAAAGTCTACGCCGTGAAACATTGCGAAGACGGAAGTAAAAAAGAAGTTTGCAAAGGAAGAGTACCTAATATATTCTTCATGTCCATTGTCAAAACTACATAAATTATATCAATTTGCAATTCACAATTTATTCTCTTAGAAGTGAATTTTTACTGCTACACAACTCTGATCTGATCTAGACTTTTTAACTCGTATGCATTTTACTGCACGTACATGTTGTGAATGTTATATCTTCCATTCTTTATCATGCAAAACGTTCTGGTAGCCTCTTACTCCTTAATTGTTACTGTACTACATTTTACGTAGACTGCTATTCGGACACTTTCTTGACTTATTACTTTATACTTTCTATTTTTCATGCTTTCGTTCATGGTTAAAAAATCTCATTTACGATACTTTTCTGTTACCTCCAGTGAATTAAGGGAAGCAATTAAGATTGTAGGTAGCGTAAAATAGTTGTTGGAATTATTTAAGAAAAAATCAGTGTAATCTTATAATATATTTGTCGTAATCATGATTCCGCTACTATTCATCAACAAAATATATATCAAACATTTATCAATATTATTTCTTGATATTTTTCCTTAACGCCTTTTCGAGAACAAAATGCACATCCATTAAGAACTGACTTCGGAACGATCAGTATTTAACATATTCATTCGCATTCCCGGTGTAGGCAATATCCATTATTTAAAGTATTGAGAATAAATACTTAATTACTAGATAGTTGTACCTTGTAAACCATTTGTACTTTTCTTGTGACGGGTGTTTCGAAATGCAGTTGTGTATTTTTCTATTGACGTTTCAGTTTCTTTACTTTTTAAACTTGCTTGGTTTTCGTTTTTCATTGAAAGTTGAGCCATTGCCATGTGTAACGAAGTGAATGCGATAACCAAAGAAGCATGTCTTGATTGCACATAGTACAATTACAATTTTTTGAATATGGAAAGTCCAGAACAGAGTAATAACAATTAGTGTGCAAGTACTAATTAGATAGGAACTAGGTATTTGTAAACAAAAATTATAATGGTATTACAAATAGCATAACATAATTATTCGTAGTTTCAATTAAGGTAAAACCTTCAAATCTTTTCTGTATCTAAAAGGAACCTTTGAGACTAACAAACTAATGCGACAATTATCCTTTGGTTTGACTTAAATAAGTCAATGGGTCTCACTTTCTGTTACATGAATACATTACCAGAAGGCAAACCAGGCCTGGAGTTCGGACACAAGTCAGAGGTGTGTGCACAGTGGCCTACTTTATCCATTCCCAATGATAAATAGCTAAACTGAAAGCAACCAAGATATTTTATTTCTTGAAATATTTCTGTTTTCATTGAAAACCTTATCTGAAAGTCTAGTTAACTAGCGGCGCTTAACAAATATTTACCACTCGCGCTTGCGCGAAAAGCAAGTACTAGTGTATCTTAAATTGCTGTCAAAAAATGGAAAACCTTGTAAAGCACAAGAAATGCCAAAATTATTTTCCGTATACTTATAACTTATAACATGATATGCGCACTTAGAAAAATTTCTAAGTTTTCACAAAAACCAAAACGTTTATGAGCAAAGTATTTTTGCTTTCTATCTTTGAGTATCCATTTTCCATTAAAGACCTACTTATCTTGAAAGCGCCCAGTATACTGAGCATTTTCTTATCGATTTTGTTGTTTGCTATGAATAAATTGTCCTCAAAGGCGTAAACTGGAAGGGAGACGTGAATAGCACAGGTTTGGTGTGAAATTGTACTATATTTTATGATTTTGGCTCATGAATTAAGAATACTATGGTGGTGCGCATTAGAATTAACATGATAAGGTGTATGGAGACTGAGAGCAATGAACAGGATGACACAATAAAAGCCAAAACGACAGTACCTGACTTGGCAAGACCTGAAGCGGGTGGTTTGTTGAGCATTGATCCTCGTGCTGCTGACTGTACAACTTACTGAGTAGGATTAGATATACAAAATAACACTCTACTTATACTTACATTTACATCGTAGTGTCCAAAATATAGAAAATAATAAGTAACTAAATAGAATCATAACTACGAGCAGTTTTCGAGAATTCCCATCCAGCCGTTATTATTGTTAAATATTTGTGTCGAAAATAATTAATTGAGGAGACGAATTTTAAAGAACAAAATGATGATCGTAAATGTTGAAACGAAAAAAACTCCTCTATGTGAACAATTAATAGCAATCTACTGCTCTATCTAACTAAAGTTTTACTGCTCCATTACTGTAAAGTAAATATGCTATCAACGATTGTTGGTTTTTTATGGCCACATGTATTTACTAACCAATAAGTCCGCAATCCTAAACATATTAAGTACTTTTAACTAATTATGATACTGTAACGTTGTTGTGATTGTGAATAATTAGCGTTTCATGCTAAAATGCTGGATCTTTGTTTAACCCCATAAAACGCGTGGAGAAGCAGTAAATTCCTTTTTATTAGAGATTCGTGCCAAAACGCAACTCACATTTTTGTAAAACAAAAACAACAGGAAAAGACAGTTTGCTTTGTTTCTCAGCTTCTCTGTGGAGTTTCTGGAGTGTAAACTAGATTTACAATTTTAGCCCGAAATGTTAATTGAACCCGTATAAATGCCGAACGTCAGATTTGTTTTAAGTGAGTGAACTGTAATATCTACCTTACAGTCCTATTAGTGTTATACAATAACTGTTCCTTTACTTATTAACAAGTATTACATATTAAATAACTTACTTAACTATAAGCATATGATAATATATGTACGTATTAGATATAGGATCCACTATTTAAAATGTAAATATAAATGTCAGTTACGTTTGGTTAACTAACACCTACCAACTATGCATTGCATACTGCACATACACAACTATGTTACATGATGTACCTCAATATGTATTTATACAGATATCTTAAAAAAATAAAACTACCTTAAAAATATCAAGTTTCATACTTCCATGCAAATTGCATATGAACAGCAAAAACATTTCCCTTGCATCTTCAGTCCAGCGTTCTTGGCAAAACTGGCATACCTAATTTGTCCCCACAGTTAAATGCAAATACAAACTTGCTACAAATACGCATGAATGATAAAAAAATTATGTAATCTCAGTAATGTAATGTGATATTTTAAAATTAGTTTGAAAAATATTTATTAGTATAATGTTTTCCATTCATTAAATACTGTAGTAATACATAATACAGAAAGTATTCAAATTGTTCCTATTTAGTGATAAGACTAGCCATACAAACGTATCAAAGAATATCTATCCATAGCCTCTTTCAATGGTAATTTTAGTATAATTGCATTTTCAATAAAAATTACATTAGTGTGCAATATTTCTATATAACGTGATAAATATATACATCACTCGCACTAACTACTGACTACACAAACAATAAGCAGTTCCTCTCTACTCGATCCGTTCTCAAAGCTTATAATAATAAAACATTTTATTTTTATGCCTTTAATTAACCACGTGACACATGATTAACTATTTTCTTAATCAAAAGATATTTTTCATTTATAATGTACGTTTGGTAATGGATGTCATTGTGTTCGTCACATTTAGTCCACCAAACTAGCAATAATGAAAGCTAATTCGTTTCATTTATAATAATAGGCCGGAGAATGAGAATTTGGAAAAGCGGAGAGTAAGACCAGTGAACAAATTAGATTAATTCCCTGGATGTCATTAAAGGGCCTTCGAAATAATGTATTAACATTAAATATTCTGGTTCTACTATTCAGATCGAGATGATGAGCTTGAGGTTAACTATTAGGGGTTATTATTACACGATAAATTTTATTTATACCTTTACAATCACATGTCAGGCTTTCCACCATTTGGCACGACGTCACTTACTATCGTAGTTGAACTGAGAATACTAAATATGAACATTCAGTTTGTGTTGTGTCATACCGATGTATACCATCAATTCCTTTTTACAGTCCTTTGTGTGTTACGTAAACATTTCCCTAATAGTCATTGGATAAAACTAGGAGCACATCCTACTTGTTTGAAACTGAAAATTTCATAGCAGAAAATTTAACTAGGTTTCTAATTCCAGTGATTTCAGGTGCATTTAGTTTTTCGGGTGATGACAAATCTGTGTGTGGGGAAAGAAATGTGTCTTAGAGACACGTAATTGCTAAAAGACTGGACTGCTGGAAGAGAAAATCAGCAATGACTGGAGAAATAGGTATCAAAGATCGTGGTCTGCAACGAGGACCCTTTGCCTCTCCCTCTCCTTTCGAGTACTGTCATGGTCGTGATCGTCATCCGAAGGTATTTTATTGTCTTGAATCATCGTCTCCTCATCAGCCTTGTTGTGCAGTTCTTGTAGTTCCGCTGAAACACTTTTCAGTTTATGTAGAGTTGGAATCGAAGCCAAACTGTCGTCGACATCGTCATCTTGCTCCGAAGTTGAATCAGCCTCGTCCAATTCATTTCCTTCCGCTGCACTGCCTCCCTCTTCCTGTAACATCATAATTCAGTCATCAATAAAATAATGTCAAGCTAACCATCTGAAGTACGACAACACATTTTCTCATTTTTCTTTTGCGATTCACAAAATCTGTAAAGTAATATTTACCTTTGAGACAGTATCTTCGCCAGACGAGTTGACTGATTTTCTCCTGAGTGAATTATCATTGCAATCTACACAACTGCAATTAGAAATCATTTCCACATTCCGAGTCATCTGGTAATGTTCTCCTGTTGACGCTTTTGTGCAATTTAAGGTCACCTACAAAAGTGAGGCACAAAATGATATTAATATTCAAAATAAATACTGCTGCGAAGTACAGATACCTTGATGATGGCTATCGGGGAAATGGAACGACGTGTTCACAGGCTAGTGTAGTTTCAGAAAAATTATTTTACATAATCTTTAGAAAATTTACGGAATATTGCTGTAGAGGGTTTCTCAAAATGTTTCAAGGGGGTTATTATGAATTCTTACTTACCACAGTCCAAGAAGATGTTGTTTTGTCGCACTTATCACAATAAGGTGCAATGGGTTCGTAATCTTGTGCTCTTGGAACGCTGTAGCTGAAGCATGCCCCTAGGCACACAACATTGTCGATGGTAACGGGTTGACATTCAGGTGCATGAGCCACTTCTTGACGAATTGGGGTTGCTTGACACCAAGAATGCCTCTCTGGGTATAACGCCAAATTGTGAACCTTAACACAAAACATACTTTTCCATTTAACACTTTTTCAAAAATCAAGTTTCGATATTTTAATTAAAAAAATTAAATACACGTGAATTTGAAAAGTTTTTATATGTTAGAATGAAATTCTATTTTCACTTTTCAGAAATATAGAAACAAAAATGGAGAAATTAATCTTTCATGAAATATTACATGGATTAAACTGCAGTACCAGACTTACGCAGGACCCTGTATCATGTAGCAATATTTACGCTACGTTTTGAAATTAAGATTTCATGATTTCAAGGAAGGTGTGGATATAGCAATAACATGGAAATAGAATGAAGTGTCTTTGCAAATATCCAGCGAATTAGCCAGGTGAATACGCCCCGTTTCTTGTGATGCTAGTTATTGTGTACTGGAAATGTTTCTTGGAATTTCATTAGCATATTTAAAAGTTGGGCCGGGCAATAACAAGTGAGAGTGTGAAGCATCCAACCTGTAAGCACAGGTTTTGTACTTTGTACTAATTGTAAGTGTCTCTCTACTCATCTCTCTCATCTTCATCTGACTTTCCACTTTATCCAGTTCAAATAATATAATCTTGTTAGATAGAATGAACTCATGAAATGATAGAATCTAGCAAGCGTCTTACAACACTGTACGACTAGATTCATAATTACAATAATAATGATTGTTCAGCGGGGATAGGTACTCACAGTACTCAGATTCAATGAAACAAAAAATACAAGTACTACTAAATATGTAGAGGCGACAAGGCTATATGAGTCTATGAGCCATGAGTAGAAGAATCTGTTAAATTATCATTAAATGCCTTTGGCATATTCCTTGTCTCTTCACTAATCTCTTTGTAGTCTGCACAATATAAGAATCTCATATATATTATAGCAGCTCCTTATAATCCGTATCGTATAGGAGCACCTTCTTTATTTCATTTTCATTTAAGAGGGGGTTGCTTTCCTAGTCATCTTCATTTTAAGAGGAGAATAGCAAAACTAGTTGCCATTAATGAAATTTTAGAGATACCTTAATTCATCTTTTATGAAATACGGCTTAAGTCGCATACGTAATAATAGGTTAACAAAATTGTTTTGAAAGTGATGATTTTTACTCTTTAATCTGTATGTAACTAATAATTAAATAAAAAGGAACTTATATATATTTTTAAGAGTCGGAGAACAGAAATTGTAATTAAGAATTTCGGACCTTTAAAGACCCATTTTCATTAAAGATACAATTTCATTGTATGATTTCTTTAGACAAATGTTAGAAAACAGTTTGGGAATAATAAGAATTGATAAAAATGCAATTTCGTCCGTCGTGTGTCAAGGAAATTTCCACATGGAGAAGTCATAGAAGCACATTTCGAGAACTACCGTATATACAGGGTGACAAGGAAGAACATTTAATAAGTTGTAGTCTCACTTCTGAATAAATGTAAGGAGATGGTAAATACTAATATTGTGCTATGAGATTTGACAATAGCAGTCTATATGTGATCATATATATGCAGTGGTAATTGTATAGTAGTACAGGCATATAACTAAAATACTAAATACATGGAGAAAAATATATCCTAAAATACGGAACAGCGGATTGATATTTCCTAATGATCAGAGCAGAGAGCAGATGCACTCATATATTAAGTACCTATTTGTGATAGAAAGTATACCTGTTAATAAGTACTCAAGGTCATTACCTCTTTTTTAATTTCTTTGCACCAGCATTGGCTGACATGAGTCATAAACAGCTTCTGCTTTTACCTAGGAAATTTCGATGCACAATTTGGCCTCGCTCGTAGATTATTAAATATTTAAAATATTCCTCGTGCTCATCGTACCCCAAATACTGTATTTTTAACAATCGTGTAATTTGAACCTTAGGGATGCTTAGTACATCAAATACAGACAAATTCACCGAGGTAAGTGTAGGGTCTACACTTGACACTACACTGCATATGATTATGACAGTGTATGATCACCGCAAAATGACACTGATACCCTCACGCTTGATTAAGAGAAAAATTTGTTCAATAAAAATTAAAGTTTTAAAAACTATTAGTTTACAAATTGATTTTAGTTACAGTTAATTACGATCTTAAAATACACTTGATATTGGTACCTGGAATAAATAGCCATTTTATGTTAGTACAGTATAAAAAGAACAATATATAGTTTCAGGGAGGTATCCACAAGAAATTCTAAAGTATCCTTATGAAATAATTAGACAGTTTTTACATGCTGGAAAATGTTGTGTTTTGACATAAATAAGAGAAGACACCATCCTTACAGGCTGCGATTTATGTATTACTTAGGAAAAAATGGTTTGGTACAGTATGACACGGAAATGGTATTTACCTTATGGTGAGCCCTTGACTCAGTTTGGCACGCCAAGTATCCCACAAGAAGAATCGCGAAGGCAATCAGGTTGTGTACTTGTGCAGGAAAAGAGGTTCCCATTTTAGAAATGTTATTGTGTATAATTTAGAACTGGATCAATTAGTTTTGGTAATAATGCGGGTGTCTGAGGGCAGAGAGCCAGGCTGACTTCTGTCTTTGTTGTTGAGATGGTTATCAGAGCGGAGGGCGGAGAACAATAAGAAAGACTGTGTGTATTTGTTTTTTGTGAGTGTCGGTGTCCTTTTGGTGTCACCGTGGCAGAGTGCCTTGTAGAAGTGGTGGTTAGTTGGAATCCTGAAAGGGGATGAAATGAAGGTGCATAATGTTTGGAATGTGTAGGTGGGCCTTGTGCTGAGAAGAGAAGTGTTCCTGGGATATTCGGAGTGACACTGGTACAGTGTAAGTTGGCTGTGTTTGCTTAATGGATTGTGTGTGATGATGAGATGATGTTTGTAAATATATGAGATGTGGATGGACAGAGGGACAGATAGTGCAGAGGTGTTGGATGCAGCCAATTGAATCGTAGAAGACGATACTGGCAGTGTTATTCCTACTTAGGAGTCACTAGTTAGTAGTGATCGTATGGTGGAGGACTCCCTTTCGTCTAGCTGAAGTCACTTGAGATCTGACTCTGCCTCTTTTCCATCTCGACCACTTCACACATTGTACTATTTGCTCCGTACACACCACACTAAGACTCCACTGCACTCCGCACATCACACCGCATATTTTACCTGCCTTTCGTTTAGTATGCAGATGTACATTATTATCATCAAAGTGGGTAGGTATCTCGCAGCTCACGTAGATACCAGATACACAACAGAATTAAATACTCCTCCAACGAGAAGCCTTAAGTTCACTTCATTCTTCAGATCAGAATATCTTTACACAACACAACGGTGACATCAATTCATCTTTGCACGTGTGGGTATGTCTCTCTATTGTGCACCGTACATACCTAGTACATACATAACTATATACCATCATCATACATACAATACACATCCAAAGCCAAGCCACCTGACTAAATATTATTCGCTCTTCAACTACTATACTTATGAGTTCTATAGGAATATTTACGTTACTGTCTTGTCTTGTCAGTTTATTTCTTTCTATAGAAAATAATATACGTGTTGGAAATATCTTTTGTTATATTATATTATGGATATCAACATATCAAGTTGGGTCAGCCAAGATTACCCTTGCAGTTATGTGTATTCTATGCTGTATTACAGTTTGGGTTGTTGGCTCACCCAGCTTTTTAGAGAAGACAGAACAGAACAGATCTTCTCAATGCATTCACTCCACTCAGAATCAGAATCTAACCGACTCGAGGCGACCTACCTTTACATTGCATTACAATCACTTTATTTTAACTATTAAGTCTGTTCTATAGTTATAAGTAAATCTACATAAATATATACACAGTGTTTACTAGTGGTGGATAGAGCAGAGATGAAATTTGTATTGCAGAATGGCCAACGGCAGATAAGACATCAATCATCAAGTATGAATGTAGACAGACGGGATGAGGATGCGACCAACATACTGCGGATACCAATGATAATTCAATCGAATCCACAGGCAGGGCAATGCCATGCAAACTCAGTTCACTACTCAATGGGATTTTATTCACGTAGTCCAAGTTATCCCATCAATTTCCTTTCGTGGCCTGCCAGTCCTCCTTAGTAGTTTTCTGTGTAACTACATGTGTAAGCACAAGACGACGCTTCCTCGCCAAGCCACATTCATCACCCGAAACATTCAAGCCTCAATGAAGCTTAATGAAATCGCATGTTGCTGCTCAACAATGAAAATCCACGGAGGACCACAGCTCACTCACTAAACTACACGGATCACTACTATAGTATAAGTAAAAGGCTTAAGAAATGTATTACAGAACAGTACAGGTTAGTAAATCCATGCGGATGGCCACTTCAATAGAATAGTAACTCTTAATATTCATATTCTTCCTTATAGCTAGTTTTATGATTGTCCATATGAACTATGTGATTATTGTGTGATGCTTATGATAATCTTACCTTCCTGTGTTCCTGTGGATAGTTACAGTGGTACTAGAAAGTTCCAGCTTAATTTAGAATCTGTAAAATCAGCTTTACGGAAATTACGGGCATTCTTAAAGAAATTACACAATTATTATCGAAATTTTAAGAAAATTTTACAAAAAGTAAGGAAATTGAAAATTTAGGGAAATCTACGAAAATTTAAGGAAAATTTCACCTCCTCCAACGGAGAAGCCTTAAGTTCACTTCTCTTTCTTCAGATCAAACTATCTTAACATAACACAACGGTCCCATCAATTCATCTTTAATATTTGGAAACCATTTTGATTTTAATAGTATCATAAATGATGAATAATTTTGGAAATCATGAAAAAAGTAAATCAATTTGTAAGTAAAATAAGTCATTCTTCGGATCTTGGTAATTTCTGTGTTTAATTTTGAGATATTTATGTGCAAAAGCTGCTGATAGACTTTAGGGTATCCCTGTACATAAGGTATAGCAGTATTCCTACTTAAGTTGTATTTTTAATGGACATAAGAGGGATGGGTATTATAATGTGGCTAAAGGTATGTGTACAATAATAATATGAAGAAGGTAAGTATCTGCTTATTGTTGGTTAAATTGAAGATATTTGGATGGAGCAAGAGCGCATTGGTGGTGGCTAATGGAAGAAGACAGACTTGCACTTGGTTATATTAGAGTGGATGTGGAGAAGACAATGTTGAGAGTTGAGAATGGTTGTGATGGGAGAGTAGGAGAAGAAGAGGCAGGTGAGGAGAGAGAGCCTGAGAGAGATGATGTAAGTAAGTGGAGGTGGAAGTGGAAGTTTCTAACAAAGTGTAAAGATGAAGTGGTTAACCTTAGCAGACTCCTTTTTGCCTTGTGGTGTACACTACTCCGTGCTCACAGCAGTTGCCTCTCTGTCTCTAACACAAATCTATGCACAATGATAATACTACATCTAATGTCTCCCATAAAACCCAAGGGTACCACATACTGCAACACAACTATTTCAAAACTGTAGTTTATCTTCAATAAGCTGTACCTACACCATAAACTATAAACCACGATTCAGATAATTATGCACTTACTATTGCTCAACCCTGATTCTGTTAAATTGTTGCATTACTTCCTATTATTATTACTTTACATGATATTTCAGGTACAAGTGACGTTTACTCCTTCAGGAATTCAAATAATATTTGGCAGGCAAAATCGTCACCCAACACCTGCTATTTCCAAATCTTTCACACCAACAACAGAACAGTAGTTCATGGAAAACTCGTATTTAAGGCTGATATTTGGGGTACATTTTATAAAACCGTCCAACGAACATGTTACTATTAAGGGTAAAGTGCAATAAAGCTATTAAATCAAAAAATCTAAACTTTTATGCAAATGTTAAAAAAGAACGCCAAAGATTTTGAAGCACCGAATTCTCCTTTGGTTAGAAAAGTTGAAGGAGCAGGAGGAAAAGGCAGAATTAATTAAAGAGTTCCCCACAGGGATACATAGAGTGTGCAATTTGATAATTTGGAAATAATTTGAATGATATGTGGAAACTTACTTCATGTAGTAAAATTTAATCTCTTTGAATTAAAATTCTAAATTATTCTGGGAAAAATCTAAACTGAATCCACAAAGCTTTCTGAGTTATCTGAGTATCATGTACTCTCTATGCAGAATTAGATTTCATTGTGTTTGTACATCATTACAACATTTGTTAACGGGAAACTCAGAGAATCACGAATATCTCACGTGTTCCATTGTGCATTGTACCTGAGACTAGACAGTCATAGAATGACCACTGACCAATACAGACAGATTAAAAGTGCACGACAAAAAGTGCTGAAGTGTTTTTAATGCAATTTTTTTCATGGTTGTCTATTTGCTAGTATCGGACGCAAACGGCTATTTGGTATATACGAAGCATGTAGTAGTAGTAAAGCAGACAAAGCAAATTCTACTTTATGCAGCCTTGCCAATTGAAACTGAAGAGCAGTCGACCTCTATCTGTACCATCTGCATTGTATTCTACTCTAAAGTTTTCAGTTTTCTTTTCTATCGTTAGATTTCATATCTGCAATATTTATGAAACTCTTTAACTCTTTACCCAACAAATTTGTCCGTATCTTATTTTTCCATTTAAGATTTTCTCTGCACATCAAGCAATGGTAACCGTTTCTGTGGTCCTAATAACTATTATAGCACTCTATGAAGCTTCTGCTTTCTCTCCATGACCTTATATTGACTATTGTGAACACAACATTATTTACAGGAAGTGACAAAAACATCAAATTAATATTCTCCATTTGCATTAACTGTACATTTAAGGAATTCGTGCTACTCTTACCTAACTTTTAAAAGTTTGTTATTAAAACGGCCCTTACGATTAAAAATGTGCAGAATATCGCCTTAGAGCTCTTATGTATCCCCTTTATCTACTAAAATAGCATTTTAGATGTCTAAGGCAGCATTTATAAGTACTTACAATTAAAAAATTGTCGAAATAACGCAATTGCTTGAAAACCTCATGTAAAGTGAGTATAATTTCATATGTACATAGTTCCAACCTGGTCCCATGTTCCAACAGATAATGGAATAATTGATAATGCGCAGTGCAGCTGCACCAGAGAGAAGCTTGCTCTTGCTTCTCTAAATATTCTGCACAAGAATAATGCATGTCTCTGTCTACACCGGCTTCTAATCATAAAAATCTTATTTCTATATTCTATATGATCAGTATATCGGAATTATTGAATCAGTGCATTTTTAAAGAGAGCTCGTCTTAAGGGATCCTTGGCCAACTTGGGGTGGTAACTTTTATACAGTGTCTGCATCTAAAACCAACTAATACTAGCCCTAATTTTTTGCCTCATCACTTTGGTGGATACGGATTTTTTCATAAAGTTCATTTCCATTTTATGCATACGACAATGCAATACTGCATTTCTCCCGTATGGTAGTAAGTATGTAATCCTAGCCATTATACAATTCGCCATCTACTAGTATTTCAACCGGTACCATTACAAGTCCAGTAAAAAATCTTGTACTGTCTCCTAACCAGCTTGGCTTGCGAGTTGAGAAATGCAAATAAGTGCAGAATACGTAATGGAATACTTTAGTGCAAAAGAGAAGATTAGCAATATATCATAGGATTGAATGACGAGAGCATCTCACATAACACCCTCCAGCAAATAAATCCAAGCACACAAAAGAAAATCTTATTTGCATTTACATACTATTAGGATATATATTGCATATAATAACTATAACCTAGTAAAAAACTCATAACAATATTCCTGCCAGCGTAAACTTATAATTGTAAGCATTTAAAGTCTAGTCTGACATGACACTGAAAGCATTGCGATTTGGAGTAGTGGTTATTAGTGATGTTGTAAGTTGAGTAGTAGTTGACTGTACTCCTTGATGCAATGCATGCACATCTCTAATATTAATAATGTTGTTATGTCGAGTGGAGAGTAATAATACGATATTATTTACAGAAGTATTTGCGAAGCTAAAAAGTATTTAGTATCTACGTAGGATTTAATAGCGTCATAATGATAATGGAAATAGCATAATGTTTAATTTCTTGCCTAGGAACTTTTGAGGACGTAGGGGCACAGTGCACCAAACGAAGAGAGTTGGTTAGGTTTGGTGGATTGGATGTGTGGAGAGAGAGGAGAGCTGAAGTAAAGAGTCTCAGTAGGAATGGCAGAGTGGTTTGGTTTGGTCCGTGTCTTGAGTTGTCCTCCTCTCCTCCACAGCACTGACTTGCACCTCTGTTTTGAACAGAGGGAATAAATAACGCAAATAATTTTACTACTTGTTGTTACTCCACTTACTCAGTTCGCAAGCAGAATCGCTTCCTCTCTCTTCCCTTGGCTGCTCTCGTCGGCTCCTCCGTCCTCATCCTCTCTGCCTTCTTCATTGTTATTCCCAACAATACTGTAGTAGGTACTGCTATTCTAACATTTTCCCCAGGCACGTACTACACACTGTACACAACCAAAGTAGACCACAATACTAAATAGCACCGTATAACTGCAGAATCTCATTGACTTCATTTCATTCCTATTCTCATTTCTCATCTGAAGTGATAGCAACTTCAACCAGACACCAACACACATGTCTTTCTCCTCTACACATCTCAAATCAGTTTTATCAGTACCTACTACACTCAGTTCCTCAATACAGTTAGTGTTAATACCACATTTCTATTTATATTTATTGCCAATACTCAACTCAACTACACTCCCTACCTATGCCTACTCAATACAGTTTTACTGTTCTATAATGAAATTGACATTGAAATTCTATCGCAATAACAATCAGTTCTGCTCTCTGTGATAAACGTTTTCTCGGAATTGTCAGAGCAAGGAACTTTCTGTTTGTGCAATCTCAGTGCAACTTTTTCAAGCACACAGTCATCACGCTCCAGAGTATCTATAGCCAACCAAGTCTCCTTTTCAACACCAGAATAACACCATGATCATTTCAAAGGACCTCCTAGTCCTTGGAGACTACCTTCGCCTTCCCAAGAGTAGCGAACATGCGCAAATACAGTAAGTCACTTTTATTTTAATAGCATTTATTGCAAACTCATCTTTCTTAGCAAATAAGGGTACTTACGTAGGGGAGACCCGGTTTTAGTGCTCCTAAAGTACTGTTCGTTTTCTAATTTCCGCAGAACTTTTGTGTTTGTTCCGCATGCATCACTAATTTACAGACAAACTCCTTTGTCTGGTTGTAAATGACTCTGCAATTGATTTACAATACTAAATTTTTCTCTTCTGTTACTTATACTGTTACTTAGAAAAAAATTAAAACATAAATTGAGAAATTGCTGAGACATACTGTACAGTGTGAAAATACTGGCAAACTAATCTCACAGTCTTCCGTAAAAAAATGTAAGGGAAGTTGACAAAGGAAATTGTGCAAATGTGAAGTAATGGATATTTGGAGGAAAGTGGCTTCCCTTCCCCTAAAGGCAAGGCCCTAAAAATAAGTTTGGTAGGTATTACGCTTTGAGGAGTTAATTTTAGGATGAGACAGATGTTTTTGACCCAGGAGAGGCAGTGCAGTGATCGTAAAAATTAACGGAGGTAGGGGAACCTTTGACAGAGAGAGGATTCTTTCTGCGTCGTCTGCAGATCCGGTACCATGCCTGTGAGTGTGACCCGGCTGAATTTCGCAATTTCTGTTGGCAGAGTGCTGACAAAGGAACCATCGCTCTCCATATTATTAGGCTGTCGTAAAACAGACTCCCCTCATCTTTCCTCGCATAGAAATTTTGCAATATCTTTTCTCACGCAGTGTGAGGCAATGCATTAAGCTGAAATTTAACAGATGCCATTGTTCTGAACTGAAACTGATGTGCCTCCAAAGGATTGTTAAACGTTAAAGGATACTTATTTTTATGCGCAAGGAAATTGCGAATTGTATTTAGGGTTGGGGTTGAGGAAGGGATGCAAATAGACAACCTACTACTATCTCTCTGCTGCCGAAAATTGCGTGAATGAACGTATTGTAGGTACTTAAAATACAGAGCTTCTCAAAAGTTAGTCAAATATACAACAGACACCAAACTAACATAAAGTTTTGAATTCCCCTGTAAATGCACTAGGGGAGGATCCCTATATAGCATTTACGCAAAGCACAAAGACGAAGTTTGGCTGTTGACATTGTAAATTGAGTAGGTCTCTGCAGATATCGTTTGACAACGGACTAAAACAACAAGCTCATAAAAGTAGTCGAGGAATGAGCGAAACAAAGCGAGGGTGAATTCTCAATTGCCATTGCCAATGATGTATTAACGTAAGAGAAGACAGAGAAGACAGAGCAGGCGTGTGTAATATATTTAGTTCATAGCAGTATCCGGAGCCATTAAAAATGTTAGATAATAATGTTTTCTTTCGTAGGTAGTAAATAGTAAATTACAATTTGGCTACAGTAGAGCGAGTGTTGTGAAATGCGAAGGAACCATTCTGTTATTGTCGACTTTGCAAAAATAAGTGCAAGTGTGGTGAATAAAGTTGAAATAGGAAAACGACAAAATTCTTGCATCTTTCTATCGAGTTTCTTGAACCTGTTGAAAACTGAGCGAAGATTGAGATTGACTGACGGGGAGATTGTGAAATCGTGAACATGATAATGTTAGTTGTTTAAAATAACTTGAGATCTTGTAGTCTTAGTTTGCCAACTTGTAATTCTGTTAACAGTATCGCTCTCTGCCTCTTCCCATATATTCTATCTTAACTTTATTGTAGTGTAAACAAGCATATAAAGGTTTGTATATCAATTCGCTCTTTTTGAACATTCTGTACTCTTGTTTTGATGGTTTTGCTAAATGTACACCACTTTACACAAGTACAATTGAAATGAATTCTGTATTTATTCATGTAATTCGTCATTCGACGAAGAAAATGTTTCTTTTATCAGTTCCGAGATGTGAATGAGTCACTTCTCGTTGTCATTGTGTAAGTGCACAGTAAATATTCAAGTGTGAGCCAGGTCTAATACCTTGACCCTGACATGATTCACTTCAAACGCCATTAAAAACCTATAAAATACCTTCCGGTCGAAAATTTATTTTTCAGTCTTCAAATTCTCACCACACAAATATTGAATTGCATAATATTGTACTTTTAATAGTATGAAAATGCATGGGTAGGAGTTTGTCACTTGTCCAATAATCTTTGGAAAGTAAAAAGTGAAAAGCGTATTGGTGCTCATTCCGGCTCTGGCTTTTAATCTTTCTACTATATTTTATTGTCGACGATTTTTTGCATTTTATTGAGCATTTACGGTAAATTATGTATTAAATATTTTTTAAAAGCCCATAGGATTTCTTTGCTTTACTTTACAGTTGAATTTGTTTGTTTAATGTGGTATGAATTGGGAAAAGTATAGTAGTATTGTATATCAAAGTGGATTATACGTGGATGGGTACGGGTGAGTAAAATAATTGGAGTGTACATAAAGCAATAGGTAAGAGGATCTGTGTAAGAGTTGGAGCATTGGAGGTATGCCGGCTTGGAGACGCTGTGGAGGAATTGCCTTGATTTGCCATTTAGATAGATAATAGAGAGGATAAGTTGGTTAGTTTAGTTTGTGTCACTGGCAGGGCAGTGCGTCGTGTTGAGTGTGTAAGTGGGCTGATAAGTAAACAACCTTCTTATAAAAAACAAACTGAAACAGTTAGCATTACTCTGTGTGTTCCCTTACATGATGCATAGAGGAGTACAATCTCTATCAAAGCTCTGTGGTGTGCTGTATTACTTACGTTACGTATTATAGGCTGATTGCATTGTATAAGCAAACTGCTCTTCTAGTTATCATCCTTATTTTTGCTGTTCTGTTGTATTGTGGATGTAGACATTAAGTACATATTATTATATCTATTTAATTCTGTCGCACAATCGCAGCTTGTCCCATTCGAACAACTCGAACTTGCTACAACACACAAAATGAATCTGTACAGTTTAATGAACTGATTGTGAATGAGTTCTCTTCTGTTGTGTGCATTGGTTTGGTTTGGTTTTAGAGTAACTAATCTCGCGGATTATCCGCCTGTAATAGAAAACAAGTTGCAGTTATATAAATATCATTACTGATATTACTGGAAAATGGGCTTGTCCTTCAGTTTCATCATTTGTGCTGCAGTGACATCGCATTTTACAGTATAAATAGAAATTCTGAACTTATCAGTGTCGAAAATAATTACTGCGGAAGAATTATTGGTAGTTGAGCACGTGATTTGGAAATTGGAGTGCAGATCGCCAAGACATTTGTCAAGAGTTGGATGGAGTTGGATTGAAGGATAGTGTGCCCTGCCGTAGAAAGTGATTGGGAGGGTGACGAACTTGTTTTGTTGACTTTTCACTCACCCAGTCACACGATTTACTCCTATTTCCAATACGACTCGCTCTCTCATATTCACTAATGAAGTTAGTATAGGTATAGCCATCCCTAACGTCCATTCTGCAATTAAGTAACCAGATGACTGACAAAGAGAACTCTCTGCTTGCGAAACTCGAACTAATAAGATTGTTATTCTTCAACTTGTTCTGCAAACTCTCCTCTCCAACCATAATTCACTAGTCAACTTGCACACCAAGTCCCACTCCAAGCAATCTCAATCTGGAACTTTTGCTTATCCCCCTCTCTAGGGTCACTCTAGGTTTATTTTACCCTACTGTAGTGTATCTAGTGCTGGGCAGTGCACAGGAAAATGCTGGAGAGAAAGAGAAAGGGCTGTTGTGTCCAAGTTAACGGCTCTGAGTACCAAATGGAGATTCGCGTCTTTAGGAGTGCCGGTGACGAAACTATCGGTGCAAATCACACTCTCGTGCCCCACACACCTGAAAGTGGCGAACGCAACGGAACCTGGAATTCAGAAATGGAGTGCTTGCATCCTCAACTTTCCTCTGAGAATCACCTCCTTTGCAAACTCACTTATTCACAACCAAACGGTATCACCAATCAAAGAAGGTTCGACAAACTTCGATCATCTTTCTATAATAATCAACACCGTTCCGCTACCAGTTATTTTTCTGTAGGATTTCTCAATACACCATATTATCCATTTTAATTTCCATCCTTCTATATTATTTATATATACTTCTACATTCAGTCCAGTTAATTTTGCTATTACTTCAATTCAGTAGTTATTTTGTGAAATAAATAGCCCCAGTACTTATTACATCATCATCCCAGTTTATTCACATCTAGTTTGAAAGTTCCAGTGTAAGCCAGAAATGACTAATAAGCACGATTTTATGTAGAGTCGTGCAATGAACCGATGATGAGTCGATGCAATGCAAGTGTGAATACTTTTATGCTAAGCTGGGAGATTTTTGATTTGTGGTATGGTATGGTGATAAAGTAAATGTCAAAAACCCAAGGAGTTGTAGTACGCCATCGTTAGCAAATTCTGTTGTACTTTATTGTGTGTCATTTTTATATAGGTATATATATACCCTGATCTTCCATGTAGTTGCCAGTCTATGTATTATCTTTACAAAATGCGAATGCCCATGTTTTTGTTATGCTTACGCTGTGGTATTTTTTACGCTTTCTAAAGTGTATTGTGACTCGAGATTTTCTTTTCCAATTGCCGTACACAGTTATGGTATTTAAGTTACGTGTAAGGTTTTACAGTAATGAATTAGTTTAAAACTTGGTGAAAAATGATTCTGTCACTGTACAGTAAGTTGTAGAGAAAATGTGTCAATTTTATTGGCAAGTTTAAAATATTTGTTAGAACGAAACCGTAAAATAGAGGTACTCTTTGATTGAACGAAGACGAATATAAAGCAGTCGCAAAGAAAGAGGAGTTTAATTTCACAGAAGATATAGCTAGTCATGAATTTTGAAGAAGTTATGATGTGGTACGTACGCATAGTTAAGCTACGTAATCCACAATTGTACATAAATTATGTAGTGTAAAATTGCAGCAGACATAAATATTATATGCAATTGAAGGAGTCGTGTTGTTGTTCCATTAAAACTCTCCGCTGGTTTGGTTTGTGTTGCTCACGCTAATAAATGGATGAATTGTGTGGTATAAGTTGAGAAGTTTGGAATTCTGCAAGTCTTGACTTGCCAAGACTCACAAATTCTGAGTCGACCTTAGCACGAAAGGTGAAGGTAACACGGATCTTCGTTTAGAGTACCTTAACCCTCTTAGCTGTTCACTGACTTGACTTAGGCTCCCTGTCAGTACAGTAGTCATTCTCGGCCAGGCCACTCTTCAGCGTTGACTCGTCGTGGTTGTGCGTTCTACTTAAGTTAATCTAGCTCACAGCGAGCCTTTAGGAGTCTAACACTCTTCTGTCTGCAGTATTATCTAATCTTCACTTTAATTGTAGTGATACAATACAACACTAACACTTTTTACCTATCCCTACCCTGCACACTAAAGAATATCACTATTAAATCAATTTTCATGCTGCATACCTATGCACAACGGTGAAATGACAGAATACCTAATAAAATTTATGCTTGTCATTAGCTAAGGTTAGTAATCTGCTCTGACGGTACAGTTACTTAGAAAACTGGTATTAATGGCTAGTAATAAAGTAATAAAAGATTTTAATTAAATGAATCATTAAAAAAATTCCATAACTAAAAATATTTATTATGCCAATGCAAAATTAAAAATGCCGAAAAGTAAAATTATTGGAATAGTATGGTACTAAATTTTTTATTAGCTATCAGAATTCGGGAAAGGTATTAAAATTTATTCATGGCAAAGTTGTTTTAATGAAGGCGACCCTAAATAACATGATTGGTAATGTTTGAGGTACCTAGAGAAAGTATTACAGTCAGGTGGTTTTGTAGATTGGACAGGTGGTCGGGGAATTTAATAACCAGAGGGACCCAAGGAAAAGCTAATGAACTATAAAATAAAAATTCCCCGTCAAATTCCATCAGAAATGTTTACGTTTCGGATTTCATTGTAATATTGACTGCCTGTTTAGTGCAATCAACTGATGATATGACTCATGACATAATATAACTACATACTACCACTTTGGGTACATATAGCCGTAAAATATCCCATTATTGGCATGGCACATATAAATAGTGTGTTGGTATTATCAGTGGACTAGTCTGGGCAATGTGTGTAATGTAAGAGGACTCTTATGTAAATATTATGTAGGCTTGTGTGTTTCTGTAACACAGCAGATGATTAGTGTTCGATGAGTTCGTTCACATTTTAATTGTTTGTAACTCTGAATGCTGACAGACACACTTTCTGTAATGTAATACTTATTTCTGTTGTCAACATGTTCATTAAATCCTGTAATACTCCATTATACTGTTTCACATCTGTACATGTGTATTTATACAAACCAGGTAAGCTATTCTGGATACCTGTATTTTATCATATAGATCATTTGTATGGAAGTTCCTAAACTAACGGACGTTCTGTATTATAGGGAAAATATATTTTATAATGCTTATCATGACCGAATGATTAGAAATATCTTGTACTTTAATAGTATTGATAATTTAAAGTTAACAATATTCACAAATACGCATACAGCATACAGGTTATCTGGGATTAATGAACTTAAATTGTGCAATAATTAAACTATTCGTTCAAAATGACTAGATAAATACTAAGTACCCGTCATAAAGAAAAAATTAACAATGAGAACAAGAAAATGTTCTAGAACTTCTTAAATTTGGTTCAAAACTATAAAATATGTTGAGTAAATTGCTTTGATACTGAAGAGCAATAAAAGGATGTGTATTAGGAAGAAGGTGATAAATCTGTGTTCTGAATAAGCGGGGTCGTTGAATTTTAGTGGGATGGTGTGAGAAAAAGTGTGGTGGTACCCTGAGTGAGGATTACAGGGCGAATGACGTTGAGACTTAAGAGACAAAGAGAGTAGGTACTCCCGTGACTACTGTTATGTTGTAGTTGTATCTGGTTACGTGTGTTGTGTGAGAGAGTCTCACTAAGTAGACGAATCAGAGCCAAATAAGAGACAAAAGAGTTTTTATGGTAAAGCAAAGCTAACGGGTCATTCAACCAAGTGGCCTACATGAAATAGGAACTTGTATTTAGTAACCAACTGACACTCGCTAACTTTTATCTTCTTACCTACTTTACTACATAATATTATGCGAACATTTACTCCGCTGTGCAGCCGAACCAAACCACTGCTACTTACTTAAATGGCCCCTTTACTATGCGTCTCCTTACAGCCTCAACTGCTTATTTAACTAGCCGACTAGCCTACCTTGCAGTTACCACTCGTACATAACAAACATTACCAACACGAGAAAACAATGCGATGCAATTATGTTACATATAGGTAGGTTAACAACAAATAGCTAAAGCGACACACTAATAACACTAGAGGGATCATCATGAGTCAACACTGCTCACAATTGTCATGGTTAAACGTATCAAGTACAACTTACCTACCTGCCACTCGTTCTACTCCACTGCTTTACTGTTGCAATTTTAATTACTTGCATAATGCATATATAAAACTATCTATAGACTGAACCTCATTGTCAGTCGCCTATCCTCCCTTGTAATATCATACACGTATCAGCACGTACTGTACACCTCGTACCTTCACAAAAGTATTTAACATTCCAAGGGATTCAATGTGCTATATTATTTCTATGTAAAAGACATTATTCACCAGCGAAAGCTACTGTAGCTTTTAGGGCTGTCTGTCTGTCTGTCTGCTAGGAGTCACAGACATGCCTCAAGAACGTATTAACATTTCTCGTTTGCAATTTTTATGGTTTCTAGAGACTAAATGTATGCTTCCTATAAAATATGGGTCATTTCTGAACAGTGACCTCCGAATAAGGATTAAAAATCTCAGAAATATAATACGATGAACATCACTTGTGATAAGCTTTAAGATTTTTTACTTTCGCTACTGTGTTATATGCGTTTTGCAAAGATTTATTTTTTATTGCAATGACATTCGTTGCAAACAAAATCATTACCAATTCTAAGGAAATACTTGTATTATTTTAAGTTTTAAATGCGTTTTAGACCAATATTTACTGCTGTGTACAAGTTTCGTCATGCTTTGCCACACTTTCTTTGTAAATTGCAAGTTTTTGGATTTTTATTCGTTTAATTATCAGTACTTTCTCATATCACCATTGTTATGTAACAACATTAGTACTATTGCAATGTATGATGTACTGCTGTGCAGCCTGTGTTCTCTACTCATATTAATCCTTGTATCGGTAAATAGCAGTCGAGTGCAGCATATGTGTGTGTTAAGTGTGGTTCATCACTGATCTGTACCAAACTACCAAGGAAATATTTATATCCTGGCGATCCTGCTTAAGGTTATCTTTCACAATCATTGTGCATCGGCCTTGTCGGTCGGTATAACCAGGTATTTAAAGATTTTCATCTAAAATTACTCCTTGGATGAGGTAAGCTGAGAAACTTGTTCCACATTCTTCTCTACATTCTCTTTACTTACAAGACTGTCCTGGTGTTTTACATTTCCAAGAAACGTAATCGCTTTTAAAGATCGTAAACTACAGAAATATGAGGAAGTAATCACTCTGGGACTTTGATTCTATGAATATTTTGATTCTCTTTTCGAAATATCCTGAATCAAATGTCCAATTTTATTTATCAAACACATCTAAAAATAAAATTCTTTACATATCAATTATATAACTGGATAATAGTACTTACAGTTTTTCACAACATCCACATTTATGTGCTCCGTTAGGAGTGCAAGTTTTTGTTAATTTTTATCGTAAATTAGAGTACAAAGGCGATCTGAATTTGTAGTAACACAATTGAAGGAAAACGCTTAAAACATTCAAACGGCAAATTGTGTCAATCAATCATTGTGATTTCGAGTTTGTACTTTTGATTACCTTCAAGTCAAACCTATTGTGTATTCATCACTTTAATTTCGATAATTACAATGATAGCAATTGCAACTTACAAGACAGTGCAAAAGACAGACCACACACAGAATACATCAAAGATGTGTATAATAAATTCGGCCCTATACTAGACATCGTACTGCATATCCTTGTACAGTAAGCAATGAAGCATATTATATCTTTAATGGAAAATGTTCAGCCATTATATTCTATACTGTTGTATTATTTGTCAATCCTTCGGTCAGAAGTTTGTGATAAGATTTATTGGTTAGGGGATGTTGATGGATATTTATTATTTGTTGTCTATTCCAGTCTTCCATACATTTTTGCATTTGAATAGATGAAACAATAGGCACAGTCATTAATCTCAGCTCTGTATAGTATAAAGAAGCCATGAAGCATCTTTATTCTATTAGTCTGATTGTTAGTCTCAATTGAAATATTTAAATGGACTACGGACTCAGTAGTTTATACGTGGCTTAACTTTAAATGCATCAGATGTACCTAACTCAATTGTATAATCCGCTATGGCATTAAATTTATTATAAATGATTCCCCTGCACAACTCTTTATAGGATGGACACGGCATTTATCATAACCACAATCATAATTAATTGTGTTACTTGTTGCATGACCATTGTAGTACATTTATTTCATTTATAGGAGCTGTAGTTACTACGTACTTATATTATAGCAGCCATGTTGACACAACAGGGTGTACATTGACTGTTGACATTCAAAATACTATTAGAAATACCTAAAGGACAACTGCATAATTTATACATGAATACAGTACATATATGTAACACAATACACTATATCGTGTATAAGGAACCATTCGCATTTGGTAAAAGTTTTAGACTCATTTGTCATTTACATTTGTTAACAAACGGGATCAGTCAAGTAGCTCAAAATTTGCTCATTCAATCTGTATGCTATTCAGACCAAAAGACCGTATTTTCAGTTTGCTAAGTAAACAGGATTTTAAATATCGGCAAATCAATATAAAATCTCTCGTGATGGCCTATGAAAGTTCAACATCTTTTTCTCTTCTTTTTAAACTCATTTTCTGTATTTAAAAAACAGTAAAAACAATTTGGTGCTTCCAGAATTTTCATTTTGTCAAAAAACGTAGTGTGAACTGATTTTGTATCTCACTGTATAAAACGCTACATGGGATTTAGTGTATAGCTTATGAAACTGTAATATTGCTATTGGAATAAAAAGAAGCAGGAGATAAAGTGGTTTATTCTTATGAATTACATTTGCTTTGCTGAAGATTCCATAATTCCATTCATTAAGCTGTTTTCAAAGTTTTTTGCTAAGCATAATTGTAGCATTGGTTATAAACGCATCTGAGCCATAAATGCAATAATCAAAACACTTTCAAGTAAGTACATTGTTAGTGGCTTGACTTGGTTAAGGTACTGGTGAGATTTGGCATTGCACTGACACTACTGACTAAGAGGTTTTGCATTACCTGGAAAGACGTTTACTCACGTCAGGATAACTGAGAAGCACAGAGATTAGAATTATGTATGCGCTATCGCAGCTCTGGAGATATAGGTTCATGGTTTAAGCAGGCAGTGAATCAGGGTTGCCAACTGGTCAAGGTTTGGTTTTCTGGGTTTATTTATGGGTATTTGGCAAGAATTCAATTTTATTTCCATCCGACTATCCCTTAAACCCATTCTTATGGGTTTCTTTTATTTTTATTTGGTGGGAAAGAGCCTTAGTGTACTTTTGACAGCCAACGTGACTTGACATGTAATTAATTGAAATAGAAGTTTTGAAGTGTATTTATTTGCATAGGAAGTGTCAGTTATAAAAATATGTTCAAATATCAGTATTTTTAATCAGTGGATCTGAACGTTGAGAACTGACAGAGTGAGCACGTAGGCTCAGTTGCTAAGTGAGGATGAGCAAGAACTGAAAAAGCGATGGGTTTTTGCAGTTGATCAGTTGGAGTTTAGCTTGAGTGGAATAGTGGCACATAGAAAACAAGTTAACAGAGAAGAGTATGCAATCCACATGAGAAGTCATTTACCCTTGACTTACCTTGTCTACCAAGCTTGCTTAACATTCTGTCAGTACAGCTAATAGTAACTTGCTTGGCTATGGAGCGATCATCAAGTCTTAGCTCATCTTCTGCGTACTTACTGCATGTATCATGTACCTAATCCTCGCTCAACTCCTCTTAATATTCCGACTCCTTTTCCTCCCTCTCCTTTTTCCCCATCAAATTTTAAGCAAACACTTTGTAAACAGAAATAATTAGTAAGGGTGGATTTTGCTTTTATGTATGCATGTTTTATGTATACGTTTTTATTTAGAGATTTTTTAGTTTTATAAATCGAACTAATAAAACGCCCGTCCTATGGGATAACGGGCTAGCAAAAGGAATAAAGAGGTGGGTGTGTCCGTTTTTCGGAGAATTAAATAACTCGAGTCAAGTTATGTGATTCATTATCTATGAAACAATAAAATTTTTAATGTTGTCTTCTTTCGCTAGATTTATAGTCAGTCAGCTTTGCAGAATTAAAATGTATTATCTCCTTTGTCCGTCCTTTTTCTGGCTCATCGTATTTTTTTTAAATTGTGCAAGTTTTCTAAAACTAAAAAATTCTTTACAAACACTATATTTAATGCTGCTAAGTTCCTTTAGTTTGTCTAAAAGTGATTTTTTGGTAGTTTGGGGAAAAACTAGAGGAATGGAAACAGAAGGTAGTAAAATGGGTTGAAATTGAATGATGTTATAGTGGTATACTCCATAGATACTTGCTACACGATTATATATGTATAGTAGAGATAGTAGGTATCACACAGTGTGTGAGTGGAGTGGAGTAGTGAGGGATCGGATGCGGATGGCATAAACTGAGTATCTGTTGATATCGGTAATCCTTACATAATTTAGATTGCAGTGGGACTGTGGATACATTTAAGGGAAGAGAAGACAGAAGTCTTGGCAGTGATTTGATGTGTAGTTGAGTGTTGGATGGCCTGGTATTGAGTAGAAGTGGCTGGGAGAGGAAAACTAAAAAGTGATTCCTCCATCCACTGCGAGCATGCCATGTCATAATAAGTCTTTGAGTATTGTATTGTATGTGGAACGAAAGCAAGTTGTTCTTATAGTTGGTAAGTAGTACGTAATAGAAATGATAATATTATTATATTACGGAGTGCACACATGAGGAGGATGGTAGAGTCTGCTGCATAATACTCCCAAAACTCAGAGTGCAGAGCTGGCTGTAGAAAAGGCAGAGTGGATTGTTGTGTGTTGGTAGTGTGCTAATGGCAATAGTAAAGTAGACAAGTATTGGGCAGCATGGCACTATGTCCCGAATTAAAACGAGTTACTTTGCATCGCTTGCTTGTGTGAAGAGTTGACTTGACTTCTTTCTTTTGCATTTCGTTTCGTCAGTCCAACTCTTCGTTACTGTGCTTTTCGTTACATGAGATTCTGCATTTCCATTGTATTCATATCACATCACATCACTGACATTGCATTGGTTAGGCTTCATTTTCCTTGCCATTCACATCATTATCTCCACACAGTTGACTTTGACTTGCATGTCATCTCCTTCTTCTTCGCCTATGCATCCCTGCCTCCTCGGCCTTAACTCCTCAGACTCACAACTCTTCTTCACCCAGACTCATCTCTTCCCCACGTCTCTCAATATTTCCATTTCATTACCTCACCTTCCCAATTATCCAACAGACAAACAATTCCACTCCAACCACACACTTCTATAATACCCATCCACTTCCCAATACTTCCAAACAACCATTTCCAACACTTTTATTCCACTGCTACCCCATTTCCACCTGCCATTCCACAAACACATACCTCTCTCCGTCTCTCCAGTAATAATACATCTTTACTCCTCCAGTCTGTATCTATATATTGTAATACAATAGTTCACACTCTGTGTTATTGTTACTTGTTACTACTACACGTGAGCCTCTCCGCTATTCAAAACGCTTCACCTATCGGTTTCCAACAAATATTTTCTGGACGTTGATCCTGGACGAATTGGAGAGGGGAACGAGAAATTCCCAAACTGCCAAGTCCAATGCATTACTACGATGAACTGGTCTCGGCCCTTGAAAGTGTTTGGCTCTTCACACAAAATCAGCGCAACAGGTTAGTAACACAACACAGAGGAGCTACACAGCTAACTGCATCGCTTACCTCACGACCCACCAAAATCCACGAAACCTTCTCTACACTCACTCAATAAACACCTTCTTTCTCATACTTAACACATTAACAGATTCCGTTCAGTCCAAACTACACATTGTTATTCCTCGCAGTGTTAATACCACTAACCCTACAAAATAAGTGCAAGATACAAAAGCCTTGAACGCGAACTTGTCTCTTCGCTCTTCTTACTATACTTTTTAATAGTAGGCACTGCAAATAATGTAACAATTCTTACTTTTACGTTATGACTATCATTATGGCCATGCCTGTTACAGAGGTTGCTCTGTTAAAGGTTTCTGACCAGATAAATATTATCCACGGTGTACTTACATTTCGCAGCTATTCGAGACGGCAGTTTTCAGTGTATCAGACACTACTTTCCATTGAATGAAATGGTATTACCCGCACTCACCATTGTTATTCCTAGAAATCAAAATTACAGAATTATAACCCTTATAAGAGAAATAACACGAATAGCACTAGTAACGATTAAACGAATTCCTTAGCTTAATTTCTTTTTCTTCAGATTGGGATAACAGAAACTGTCTTATATTAATTACATCATTTGTATGTCACACAGTTATACGCATAATATACCTATGCAAGGGTAACTACGTAATGTACGCAAGTAGGAGCAATTTATAGTATATAGCTGTATATAATGCTTTTAGATGGAGAATGTGCACTTAATTTTTTGAATATTAGCATTACATAGCAATAATATGACTAGTCTTTACTTAACATTGGTACATTCAGTCGGTATACTAAAAGAAGCTTAATAATTTAAAGCAAAATATGATTTCACAACAAGTTAACAAGCAGTTGAAACTTTGTAGTTAGTAATGCAAATTTTTATAGGTTTTGTGTGCCGTGTGCGTGCTAATTCATGGTTTGAGAAAAGAAAGACAGTATTGTTATTGTGTGTAATGTTAGTGTTACGACAGCTAAATAAGGTCCAGAGGTTGAAAATGCGTAATAAAGCGAATGTAGAAAAGACAGTATTAACCGCTAAGTAGTGTAGTTGAGCCTGATTCTAATATTTAGTTCAGTGTTCTTTTCCATTTAAATTGACCATTAGGTTACAACATGTGGAAAACATGTATGTTAAAATAGTTGAAGACATTGAAATTGAAGAGTCACAAGAGGGTATTGTCCTTGTCTTGTATTTAGTGTCAGTATTACTCAGTAGCAGTAAAACATTACGTCTCCAAGTATTGCAATGCAATTGACCCTAAAGAGAATTGGACAGACTTGCTTTTCCACTAAGTTAAGACTAGTTAAGGGAAAGATTGATTTGTTCTATGGAAATAATTTGCAGAGACGTGTTTAGGGCTTATTATTGAGGATGATTGGGTGTAGGGATGCGGTAAGTGGAAAATCTACTTCCGAAAGCCGAAATTGAATTGGAAAGGAAACCATGTCATTGTGTGACTTCCTTTTGGTCGTGAAGGTTGAATGCACTTATAGTAGTTCAGTTCACTGACTCATTGACAATCAGTCCGACCGGCCTCCCTGCCCTTCCCTAACTAAACCAGGCAACTCTTTCATTTCTTCCTCCTCTCACACACATTCCCTTGCTATGCATCTACCACATTAATCTACATATTTACCATTGTTAATTATGTCTTTGTGTATCAGAATCAGAATCAGAGTAAACCAAACCAGAAGAAACAAGAAATTACAATGCAAAATAATTATTACCCTTTCTTTCCCTGCTTAACTTAGTAAATACGCTCAGCCGTGCAACAATGATACTCAATTCAGCGTATTCTACAACAGTAGAAGTAGTACGTGCTACGTGCTCGAAAAGTAAAGACGAGAATTGATTGTGCAACTGAATTTCTATTGTGTTTGTCAATTCATAATCAGTAATGAGGGGATGAATTGTTATGGCATAAGGAATGCTGTATTGTACTAGCAAAGCAAGAGAGAGCCTTAAGCAAAGGCAAGATTATGACTGTGATGCGTGTACACACTTTAGTAGTGGCCTATGCAAAACAGCAAAAGCACCTACACCTTATTTGTATCGGGGCCAGTTAGTTATGTTGTCAGTATAATCTGTAAGTGAGCTAGTGGGCTTTATTGATTGCGAGGGAATTGGCAGAAAAACAATTTTGCATTCCACCACTGCGTTTATTATGCAGGAGAGAATAGAGGATCATTCTCTAGAAAGACGTAATACAGCATAACACAGTACATCTCTGCTCTTGGCTCTTATTGTGTTCTGTTCTGTTCTGTTACGAAGAAGAAGAGCAAGTTTACAATAATATTACTGAGAATGCTGAGTATTACTGCTTTACATGACACGGTATACATTTGCAAGTAAAGAAACCAAGTAAGTATGTATCTGTACTACTTCCAGAACGTAGAGTCAGTAACTCACATGATAATAATGCTAGTTTAGCTGCAACTACAGCTCTAGATCAAGTTAAACAATAGTGCTGGTACAATAAAACAAGTAAAACTGTTTCTTAACTAGCCTCATTGCTCAATTCACCAGTAAGTGCATACACAGCACTCGTATCCCCAACAAAAATCTCTTTTACTACATGGTGCATCGCAAAACATCAGGGTCGGAGTGAAAGTACCAACGGCGCCTTAAATTTTGTAATATCAGTAGCACCAATGTGGGACACACTTATTTACTTACAGTCTTAACTATTTTTAATCAGTCGAAACACTTTTACACGCTTCTCCTCCCATTCAAAAGTAATATCCTTCACAGGCTACACCAAGGAGGAGGAGTCCGAGTTATCAATGCGGCGAGTAGTAAAAATGCTAATTAGTAATTATGTAAATATGGGCGTGGGTATCATATTTCATTATAAAAAACTCGAATATTTTAAAGACCATCTGTAACAAACATTTCTTTGTTTGGCCTAATATTCTTTCGTCCTTGCAGCTATGTTTGTACTTGAAATTTGCTGTTTGTTGTAGTCCCTGTACCTAAAAAAACTCTGAGTCCGGGCACCAAGTAGGTATACCAGAGTGCTTTGAGGTCGTTGACTCTTGTACCTACATACTACTTTGTACTGCTTTCCGTGTACTACATTTTCATTCTAAATTCTTCACTAACTGAACTTATAATGTAGATTTCTGAAGTTACACATTCTGTTACAAGATTCTTAGAATTAACTTCTTCCTCCAATCCATGTACATACATTTAGATTCAAGGTGTAGCGTTAGGATTGGGTACTTCCATTGAATTGCCCATAATAATATTTCCAAAATTAAAATGCATATGAATACATTTGGAATGGAATCCTTAACAGAAAAAGTGTCTCTAGAGCTTGCATTTATTGAACCATTACACAAGATCAATTTCCGTACAACACCTGCATTTGTATTATTATGGCAAATTTACTATATCACAAAAATGAAATGTGTGGTACCTAAAAGTCACTTTCAGACTTACATAGAAATATCGCTATTGGTAATGTACAGACAAGTTGGAAGGAAAACATTCCAAATTCCAACCTGAGTATTGTATGACTATAGATAATATTCGATTTTCAAAACAGATGAAAAGTATTATATGCACCTGATAATATTGGCTATTAAACTATTACTCATTGCCAAAAATATTCGAAAGCATTGCAAAAGTGCCCTTAATATTAGAAATTTTAGGTACTTCTTGTCTAAAATTTGTTAATGGTGGGGTGCATTACTAATTGCCCAGATGTGTGTTCTAATCTCGATGACTTTAAAATGAAAGTTTGACGGATGTGAAAGGATTTCGGGGATTTCCTGAATTTGACGATGAAAAGTTGTACATAGATCAGAAAATACATAATATTGATATGTTATGTGATACGTTGAATGACTTTCCAATTGCTTCCAATACTTTCTTAATTAATAGTGCATTGCTCTGTGAGGTACATTTAGTGGTGCCATGACAGACAGAGTAAATGTTTACATGCCAGCGGAACCTGACCTGTGCCCTATGAGGTTATGTGTGTACAGACGTTCATTTCCTGATGGACTTCTGCCAACAGTGAATCTACTGATTGCGCAGAAAGTGTGATCTGCATAGAAAACGCAGGAAAGAAGGGAAGGGATTGTGGAAGTATAAGTGAAACGAATGAAATATTACAGACTCCTGTTAACCAACAATAAGAGTAATATAAATTGCAATTTGTGTATTTCGTGCAGTGAGAGACTGAATATAATGTAGCGCAAACAGAGCAGACAATACTCTCAAAAGATGTTCTGATCTCTATATGCATATCTCCGAAAGTAGTTCTTGCAAATTGTAGAGCAGCTGTTATGTTGTTAGATTATGTTCGGATGATTTCGCATGAGAATGAGTTTGATGATGAGATTATATATTCCTGTTTGCGTTTATGTAAGGAAGACTCCTTTTGCACACGATTCGATGATTCTCTCCTGAACATCTAGATTTGGATTTGCACAGAGAGTGAGTTTTCGTTAATTTAATTTTAGTCCACTGGAATGAGTCATTCATAATAACTTGGTGGCTTGGATTGGAGAAACCTTGAAATCTGTCACACTGAAACTTATAATGTGACTTTAACCATTACTTGAAGCTGGAGATGGGAACTTGTGTGTTTTGTGATGAACCTGTCCATTTGTGGTCCACTGCACTTCTCTCAGTTGAGGAGGCATCTGCAAGATATCATCTCAAGTTACAGCTCCACACCAATGAAAGGATGCGCGTTCATAATTTCTAAATATTCAGGACTACGTAGGAATAGACAACTTGGAGCGCATATTTAAGCTCCAGTAGGTGTTTGGCCACTTGCGTCATTTTAGCATCTCTTCAAGGAATCATGACGTCAGTATAGGCAATTTCGCTTCTGCAGGCAGCTCTCAAGTTCAAATCCCTATTTATTTCCTTATGCATATACACTGTACTTATGTATCCTGCTCTTATCATATTTATATCATCTAGAAATAGGTCTTCTTCTTCTACAAATAGGATATAAGGATCGCCAGCTTTGTTTTCAGAAGCAGAATGACGATGATGCCCATGATCTTGATCTGAATCACAAAAATAGATCATTGCATACTGCTGTTCCAAATATTATGTATTACTATCTGTATACTCTTCACTCCCACGCAAAATTACAATTAAGTAGAACATCCATCTGCTTTCGATGATGTTAGTCCATCTATTTCAAGCTTTTGAAAAAGAGGTATCTAATTTCCTGATTTTCTTTGTTTCAGATGTGATCGAATGAGAGATTGTGAGAATTCCTGTGAATTAACCTTTTCCAATCTGAGAACATGTCCCATTCCTGGAAACACCTTCGCTTTGCAAGATATATGTGGGGAAGTTCAACCTGGACAAATCTTGGCCTTAATGGGGCCGACGGGTAAAATCTCTCGTTAATTGTTCTGTAATATTCCTGATAAAGCATACGAAGTAGGATGTAAGAATATTTTGAGAGTTACAAATGGATTCCAGGAGATCGCATTGTAAGCGCAAGAAATTGCCTCTGCGATTTTTTTTCAATTTTTATTCAATCGATTTTTCCGAATTTCTGTTCCAAATAGAGATTTTTGATTAATTGTAAATTGCATTAATTATTATATTACTCATTAGGTGGCTTTTACATCTTTGAGTTTTGAAATTCATGCACTTCATATAAAAATCGACATTAATATTAATTTTAATGGATATCCAGGTTGTGGGAAGACGAGTTTGCTGAATGCATTGTCCGGGCGCCTTCGCCTCGAATCCGGGAATATTCGTCTGAATGGAGAAAATTTGTGCAAACGACTTCGTCGAACTAAAATCGGATATGTACTTCAACATGACGTTTTCTTTGCTGATCTCACACTCAAGCAAACTTTAGTGGTTAGTTCATCATTGTACGTTATGTAGAAAAAGATTACAGGAATACTCGAGAACTCGAAACTAATAACACTCCTGATTCTATGGTTAGAAATGAAACATAAACGAGGTATACTGATGTTTGCACTTATTCATGACAAAAGAATTCCAGATAAGAAACCACATGTGGTAAAAGTACGCTATAGGACTATCACATTGGTGTTCCCTTTAGTTTAGACAACTTGCGTATTAAGCTTAAATACGTGTTCCTTATCATACTAATGTAATAGTTCAAGTTCAAAATGTTGATTTCCTTTTCTGTAGTACACTGCCCTACTAAGGCTTCCCGATCGGAAATTCACAAGAACAGAAAAACTGGAGAAAGTCGAAGAAATTATTGACACTCTTGATTTACGTCGATGCCAGGACACAGGTATTTACTACAGTATATTACTGTGATGGGTCCGAAATAATTCCTCAGTGATAAGCGAAATGATTTGCTAATACAATATGTGTGAATTTTTCAGTTATCGGAGATGTGATGAAACGAGGTCTTAGTGGAGGCGAGAAGAAAAGGCTGAGTATAGCATGTGAACTCATTACAAACCCCTCCGTTTTACTCATTGACGTAAGTCCCCCTTTTTTCTTTCTGCAGTAGTTCAAAAACTAATCAGTGTTTTAGGGTTAACTAAATAATTGCATTTTCAAATTCCAGGAGCCTACTTCTGGACTGGATTCGTGTACGGCCTCTCAACTCATGTCACTCCTCAAAGACTACGCCCTAAAAGAGTCGAAAAGTGTGGTCGTAGCAGTCCATCAACCCTCTTCAAAAATATTCCATTTATTTGATAGACTTCTACTACTGGCTGATGGCAAAGTGAGTTCTCCAGTAAAAATTCTATTCAAATAATGCGAATACCTGGTTATTTAATCTGTATGTATAATTTTACCCTGTAGACTGCTTATTTCGGTCAAGCATCTCACGTGATTTCTCATTTCTCATCGTTAGGCCTATCGCAACCAGCAAATTATAACCCTGCCGATTTTGTATGTAAGTGTTACAATCTTTTTCTCTTAACAATTAGCTATTGCGGTTAACAGGTGTACTTCGTTTTGCAAAAGATACCCCTTATCTCAGTGGGCGGAACGGCGGAAGTATTTATTTTATTCTTTCGGACTCTAATTGTACTATTTTTGTTGTGGCAGTGGAGCAGTTGAAAGTGGAGAGACCAAGAATCCTATCGGGTTGGAGCAACCATGTGAATGCATTCCATTTGCAGATCACATCGGCGAAAAGTGATCTGAACGATTTCAATGAAAATGAAATTTTGCGGATATCGAGCGAGTCGGTGGCAGCCACATGGCCTACTTCCTTTTTCACACAGGTCAGAGTTCTCGCAGCTAGAAATTTCCGCGAAGCTCGACCTCGCATGCTTTCCAAGCTCAACTGGCTCCAAACTTTGGCCTTGGCCATCATGGCTGGACTCGTCTGGCTCAAGGTAGCTCCTTTCTCTCGTCACAATACTAAATTGCAAATTTTTGCAGATAATTATTTACTAAATTAAGAATTTTGAGTTATTCATCCACATGAATATCTTATGTTCATTGTTTTGTAGACTGAGCGAAAGGAAGAAGCCCTAACAGACCTAGAGGGTTGGATGTTTTTCTCTTCGACTTACTGGATGTTGTTTGCATTATTTGGAGCTCTCGCCTCATGTAAGATTCAGCATTTATATTTTTGTGGTTGATCAGCATAAATCCATTTTACCTAAACTTATAGTTCCTGGAGAACGTGCCGTGGTGGAAAAGGAGCGTCTGTCAGGAGCATACCGTCTTTCAGCCTACTACATTGCCAAGATGCTGGGCGAGGCTCCATTGGTGATGGTTTTACCATCCGTGTACTTAACAGTCGCCTATCCACTCTTAGGAGGCAGTTTTGCGTCTTTCTTCGGAATCCTCTGCGTTCAAATTCTGTCGTCGCTCGCAGCCCAAAGTGCAGGCCTTTTTTTCGGAGCTGCTCTCGACCTGTCTGCGTCCGTTACTGCTGCCGCAATTTTCACTCTCGGAGCGCAGCTTCTCGGAGGATATCTCGCTAATAATGTAAGATCAATTTTAAGGAGCGGATTTTTAAGGAGGATTTGGCAGTTTATCTATCTAGACTCCATTACATGACAAGCGAAATATTAAACATTTAATACTACAAAACATTTTCAAATTCCCCAGAAATTGCTCGGGTTAATTCCAGTTTTTTGAAAAAATTATTTTCATGCCAATTTTTTGCAGTTAGAAAGAACTTTTGAGAAATATAATTTGATTTTCCCGTAATACCCATGCAAAAGCGGAATGAAAACTGCTAAGTCCTCCTTCACTGATTTTCTTAGGTCTTTGTAAGAGTTTGTTATCTATTATCTCTCCTAATTGTTTCTTATGACTTTAGATACCATCATACTTGAAGACGTTATCATTGGTATACCACGCTTTCCGTAACATGCAGTTACTGGAATACCAAATCGGAGATCCCATTCAATGTGCAGAAACCTCCCAATTCCCCAGCTGTGGCAACTCCACTACGATTGTCGCCGGAAGTCACAACAACATCGACATTAAAGAATTGCTTCACAGGGAAAAGGATGGGTTCTCAATTCCCTACTGGAGTCATACAATTTTCCTAATCGGTTTCTTCTTTTTATTTCGACTACTCGGGTACATTGCTCTTCGTCGCTCTCTTTAAACAGTAGCTGTCATCGCTGAAATCTTCCTCGTCTTCCGTACTATATTTCAAAAGACTGTTCTACTCGGGGTTGAAATGAAGCTTTGGATCCTGATTCAAGGAAAAATTAATAAGGCAGCTATAAGAAAACTCCTTTTCCAGGAAAGAATAATGTTTGTCTTGGGAAGAAAACAAAGTCACTTTTATATTCGCAATTCGCAAATACATACCTAGCTAGGATTGCATATGGCGTTATTTGACTTACATTATTTAAGTTGCAATATGCTTTTCACCTTATTACTTCCCAGGACGTAATAAAGTCTACAAGAGACGTTTTTTAAAGGTTGAGATTCAGGGTCATGGCAAGAAGAAAAGGAAGAAAATCGTTTTTAACCCTTCTACTCGTTGCTCAATCAAGCAATAATGTTAATAAGTATGCTCTACGCTCACTCAGCGCTATTATCAGTAACTCGAATTAAATTAATTGCACTGACTGGCTGCTATAACCAAAATTTGCACAAAAACCTCTTTAATTACTACCATCCTAATAAAACCTTTAGGTACGATCAATGTTTTCTGTACTATGCTCCTGCGAAATTGTGTCAGCTAAAATTGAGGTTAGGTATCTGTGAGACTGTGAAAAACTGAGATTAAACAATCCATTGTCAAAAAATCCACTGAGAAAGATATTTTGTACGAGCTAGGCCTAGTTGAGGTCCGCTTTAATGTACCAACAATGTTGCTCAAGCTAAGTCCACAGATGTAGATATACAAAAGCTAAATCATAGCGTTCCCTAATGAAAACTGAGGCTACCATTCAAATGAGATAAATGTCAGAGTTTTTATCTACCAAATGCTTATCATTTGATTCAAAAAATGAAATCCGCGATTTAGAAAAAAATCACGTTTTCAGTTTACCACAGTTTTCCTCATTGAGACTAAGAAAATCATACGAGGCCTCGTTTACCCAATTTTATTGTTTTTCAAAACATCTCTTGCTTTGTAAAGTTATTGCCATCATTACTACAATGAAAATCGTAACCTTAATGAATTAAAGACGCTAATGCGCTATGTTAAAATGGCGATAATTGTAATTAGATATTTTACTTAGCGATTCTCTTTAAATTAAACCCAGACGAAACCATTTAACAAATATATTGAAATATCAACATGAAGTAGATAAATTGTCTTGAAAAATTGCAAACAAAAGCAACGATTAACACTGAAATGTAAGGGTATCTCAAAGATAGTGGGGTCTAAAAGTTATTCCATCGGAAAGATGCCCAAAGATATATATTTCTTTTGTACAAGGGCAGGCTTTTACATTCCAATTGTTTATGGGATACCCTACACGGGATAATAAAAAACCATTAACGGAAGGTTTTGGAGACTTCAGTCTCGATGGTATATGATCCCCATCTATTTTGTGCTTAATTGCCTACTAACCTAACCAATTAATTATACTGAATTAAATATCGGTTGTAATTACATCTAGCTTTTTTAGGTTTAGGAGCACCAAGCTTTTAAGGTGTGTCAATATTGATGGAATCTGTGATTATTTACATATTCATATTCATTTTATTATCAAAATATATGTTATTTTCTCCTTTTCTGCTGTTTCGGGGCCATAAAGGGCTCAAGCCTAATATTTAGTCCCTTATTCTGGCTACATAGTCCTGACCCTGAACCTAATCTAATTAAAAGCGAGCATCTGTTACAAATGCACCTAATATATTTTTAATTTTGATTAGGTTAGGTAAGGCTGAGGAGAAAATGTAAAACTCTGAAGTTGTAAGAAATGTGGTTATGTCCCGTTTCCTAATAGAATAGCTTGTAATATGTAAATATTTTTCTTCTTATGTAAACGATTAAATTCATATTTCGTAGATTTGATAGACATCGAATAAATTGCAAAATGTTTTCAAACAAAACATGAAATGTACCTATGCATAATTATGCATGAAATGCTATCGAGCGTACATATTTTTATCATTCTTTAGTTTAGCCGCTCGCTCCCTCGGATTTGTTATCTGCACAATTTTAAACAGATATTTAACAAAACAAAAAAATTTACCAAGGAAAAAACAAAAGAACAACTCGACTGGACAGAATATCAAATCATATATCCATTATTTTACCTATATATCTAGTAATTTCCCAATAAATAAAATGTTATATGTAGATATACAGGGCTAGTAATAAATATGTTAATGTACTATATTGGAATTCATAAAATGTTACTGCATTATAATTTGTTGTAAATATAAGTTGAATGATTGAATGTATACTGTTATAACTGTTAACCTAAAATTAAAATTAGTAGCAATATTTTAGTTTCTTAATTCGTTAAATAGCGAATAGTGAATCTATATATACCTAATCTAATATATAATATATACCCCTAAACATAATTGTATACAATAATATAATAATTACTATGTACATACAATGAAAGGCTGTCGTTTACGTCTGTAGAATTAGCCGAAGTGATACATAAAATACATTTGTAATTCATTATATCTATTATTATGTAATATTTAATTATACACCTAATGACCTAATTGAAAATATTAAAATAATTGACTTTAACAATAATTACTATTACTACTAAGAGTAAATTATTTTAAGATTTCTCAGTGTTATTAATAAGCAATATAAAAGACATACTTTGTAATACATCAAAAATAATAAATATTACTTACAAACTTTACCTTTATTTTTCAAATTTCATTTAAGTAGTGATTAGAAAAAATTAACAGCAAGCAGTAACGGAAGCCAGCCAGAGTCGATAAAGCAAAGTAGGCAAAAAATTGAATTAAACTTCGTATTTATTGTAGGACTTTCAAAAACGTTTCCAACAATTGGATGCGCCAATGTAGGAACTGTGGCAGGGAAATTTCATATTTTTAGGCAACCTAATGAATTTATTTGCCTAGAGCAGATACAAGATGGTCGGGAAACATTTTGAGAATATACCTCTAGAGCTGAGGCGCAGAGATATAATGTATTTAGTGAACACACCTGTGTGGGTATATGAATATTAATATTGTAAGCTTTTGTCGTTAAACATTTTCAGATTTGTTATCTAGAGATGTATATGTATTTTGTGAACACTGGATTTATCAGTGTAGTAGGTGTATATGCATTTTGTAAACTTTGTCGTGAAACATCTTGAGATTATGCTGCCTAGATAGAACTACGGCGCACAAATTTCATGTATTTATTTGATATAATGAATTTAATGAATTTACTTATGTAGGTAATTTGTACATTTTCGTGAAACATTTCCATACTTTGTCCTCTAGATGTCTAGATCGATGGCACAGAGATTTCATCTATTAAGTGAATTTTTGTATGAATTAACTTTTGTAAATATACTTTTTTGCATACAATCGCAAAGCTAATTAATTTTGTCAAGCAAACAAGCATTTTAATAGGAAAATAAAAAAGTTAGCTTAGCGCTTCCTGTAATGGGAAACACACAAAAGGTTATAGCTGACCGCTTCCTATAATGGGAAACACATAAAAAGTTATCCTACCGCTTCCTATACTGGGACACACCCAAAAAGTTAGCTTACCGCTTCCTAAAAGTGGAAGCACTCAAAGAGTTAGCTTAACGCTTCCTAAAAGTGGAACACCCAAAAAGTTGATTAGCGCTTTCTAAAAGTGGAACACCCAAAAAGTTAGCTTAGTGCTTCCTAAAAGTGGAAAAGACCGCCCTTTTTCCATAGGGTTCCTACCGTACCCCCTGCCAATTAAGTTGAGTTCAAATCCGAGGTTTTGTCCAAATCGGTCGAAGCTCTCGATAGTTATCATGTTCACACACATTGGTAATTTAACTTTAAGTGAAATAGTCTCTAATTGACAACACGGTTCCATAAGAGAGCCTCAGGCTTCGCTAAAAAATGCCTTTTAAATCGAAAAGATTTAAAAACCCATTTTGGAGTGCACCTGCAATAAATAGTAAATATTCAGAGTTTGGCCTATTAATAGCAGTAAGGATACAGTCATATCGCATAAAGGTAAGTTTTTTACTATACATCCTATAAAATTGTGTAGTGTGTTTCTCAAGTGCGTTGCATAACTTCCATAATAATCACCAGCCCACACAGCATCACACCACTAAATACGTGCACATCTGCAGTGTGTATGTTATAGTGCCTGCTTGCAGATTTGTCCTGAGACTCAGTGTGGAACCATTATTTTGCATGTTAAAGTGACCAGAATATCCGTAGAAAAATCTGGAAAGTCTAACGAGTCCCAAAATAAATAATGGTCCACAATGGTTGAAACAAATAGGGAAATTCTTTTTTTCTAACCGATCCAAACTATTAAAATGCCAAAATTAAATGGCAATAAATCGTAAATGGCAATTTTAAAAGAACACTTAGAATTTCCAAAACGTTGTTGGAGAATGAACCCCTGGGTCGTACAGTACTTATTTTTATTTAGCTGATGTAAAGCAGATGGAAGATCCGTATATGTTTTACCTGATCCAAGGTCTGTATTTTACCTCATCTAAGGTCTGTATTTTACCTCATCTAAGGTCTGTATTTTACCTCATCTGATCTAAGGTCTGTATGTTACCTCATCTGATCTAAGGTCTGTATTTTACCTGATCTGAGGTCTGTATTTTACCTGATCTAAGGTCTGTATTTTACCTGATGTAAGGTCTGTATTTTATCTGGTCCAAGGGCTGCATTTTACCTGATCCAAGGTCCAACTCAAAAATATATTAGCCATTTCCGATAACTTCTAAAGAAGCAGAAAAATAAAAATACTTACACAAAACACTATAAGCAATTTAGATACATGAGAATGCTAGCAGAAAATGAAACACTTTCATAATAATTGCCCCGTATATCGAATTATACCGATAATACATCGCTAAAGTTAAAAGTAAGCTTTTATGGCTACAACAAAAAGTTACCTACATCAAAGTGGTTATTACAGCCAAATAACTGAATACAGAAAATCACAAAGCGATTATAGAGAATGTACGAAAGTAATTATAAGAAAGATATTCTTGGTTCATTACTTGTTTTTCGTTTGCGGTTCAGGGGATTTGTTAACTTCTATTTAGGTCAACTATAGTATGTCGCAGCTATTAACTCTAGCTGTTTTAGCAATAAAATTTCGTAGGTGCCTTCTGTGTAATAGGGAATATTTTTTCTCAATAACCGTATGCAAGCATCTGAGCGTTTAGGATTCATTTTAAAGTTGAAACTTTTATGATTAGGTAGGATTATATCCATGCCTTACATCATTGGGATTCCGGATCCGACATGCTATTTACATTAGATTTATGTATGTTTATGAATGGTTTGATTTCATTAACTCCCTCGTCAGTCAAGAAGTCAAGATAGATAACATTATTATTTTAATTGTAAGCAGTAAGGTATTAATAAATTTAGTTAAATTATCGACAGTGTTCCAAGGTCATGGTCATAAGATTAAGCGTTACATTAATAATGCAGTGGAATTAACACATATATTGATCGCAGTTTTCTGAATGGCAAGGTTCACATTCGCATTGGCAATAAAAACAAACTGCATTTCTGCTCAAACACTGTGACTATGTACCCAGATCACGAGTTGGTTATGTTTTGTTAATTGGTATACCTATTTTATTGCTATTTGTACCTACACCCTAGATAGAATGTTTCTTATATTTATAGCCCTTTTAACTATTAGGATAACAAAGTTAATGTAAGTGAAGAATTTATAATACGAAGCTCTGCGTAGTATGTTTACAAGTACAAAGTTATCGTACGATTCATTGTCTGATCATTCCCTGGGCTGCTATTGGCTATTTACGGAGGAGTGTTATGTGACCTTCCTCCGTAGACTTGCCTACTACCTAATTATCGTACGAGTGTGTCGTAGTATCGTTACTTTCGCAATAATATACAATTCTGAACCACCTATGTACAGTATCAACATGTAGATTTTTGAGCATCTGAAATGTTCATCCCATTTGTAAATGAGATTCTCAATTTGTTTTCGAAATGCGGATGAGTGGATGTAACTTGTAAAGCATAAAGAGTTGGAGTTTTCCTCTAGACTGTCGCAGAGACTGAGTTAGAGCAAGGAAATCTTTATCAAGCAACAGCATTTTTAAAATACAAGCAAACGTATACATATTTACACACCCACTCAAATACTACAGCATTATTCGATTTTCACAGGCAGCCGTCTCGTCTGGGATTCTAGGAACCATTCTATGAGCAAAAGTACGTTTTTGTAATGCTTAGTCCGTCTGCGCTCTTAAGTAACGACTTTGCATGAGAAGAATAAAGTACTTGCGGGTATTTCCATTGTTTTTTGTTGACGGAATTTGGGAGTTAGGAGTTAGGAGTAATCCAGAAAATGTATCACGTACAGCATTGCATACATTGACTGGAACACTTAAAATACTGATTGATTCAACCGACCGACTTATTTATCATTTTATCAACGAGATACCAAAGCTCACTCGAAATAGTAACCAAATGACTAAATAGTAATCCTCATGAAAGGTTATTTCGCAATTCATAGGTACATAGGTACATAGGCTTTACTAAGCTCTTTGTGTACGTGTTACATGTGTAATGCATGCATGTTGCATATACTATACCTAATTTTAAATGTGAAAAGAATTCATGTGTTTGGGTTAACTTTTAGCCATAGATATAAAATATCTATATGTGCAACCCATGCAAGGTTCATATCTTAGGCTACGGAGGCTATCTAAACCAAAAGGTTATGATTATGATTGCAGACGAATTTTGTCCTTTTCAAAATCCGGTAATGTTGGAATATAATGAGATTGATTCAAGAATTTTTGATCCTATGTTTATGTTTAGCATATATTTATTTTAGTTATTCTGAACAAGAAATTATAATAATGATTGATTAATTGCCAAACTCTAAATTTAGGTAAGAGTAGTCGGTTTCATTATACAGGGTATTTAACTCTTTATAAATAATATTCATTATCACCAGGGCTCGGATATGTATTTATAAACATATTTTTACTGTGTGATCGTACAGATCGGACACTTCGGATCTAAGCGTTTCATACTAAATGAAGAACGTATACGAATATTTTTAGTACATATAAAAAATATTTTCCATTTTTAGAAAATATAATATTTAAGAACATATTTTTTATTTAAAAAAATATTTTCGTAAATATTTGGTCGATAAATAAATATTTTTAAATATTTTTGCGTTTTAACCAAAATTTTGGCATTTTACGGCAAAAATGTGCAGTAAAATGGAAAAAATTTTCTAAAAACGTGTAATTAAATTTTTATTGGTTTCTGAAAAATAATTTTTAGAAAAAAATTGAATGGCTTTATTATTGAATGTGACTTTTTGATATCTATTTTGGCAAAAATGCCATCCTAAAAGTTATAATAACATTTTATCATATGTTTCAAAAGATTTAAAAGAACTTGAGACACTAAAGTACACATTTTAATGGTTTTTTAAGTAAATATTTAAGTAAATATTTTGTCGTTTTTAAGGAAATATATATTTAAATATTTTACGATTTTTTGAAAATACATATCCGAGCCCTGATTATCACTAACCCTTATTATATACGGACTTTTTCAGATACCCCACGTGAGTTTATATTTGTCATTATGTTGTTTCGGTAATTTTGTTACCAACCAGCAAGTTATTCACTAAACTAAAGGGAAGGCAAAAAGTTTGCTCTTTGCATTAATGCAATAAGTCCAAACTACAAAGTTCATTTTTCACTACATACATACAATACTAGAGAGAGATTACAGGAGGGAGCTTCCATTACATCGTTTGCAGTTAAGAAAGAGAGGGAGGGTCGTCAGTCAAAACACTCAAAACAGGCTTTCTATCATTGTAAAATTAAGGAAGGCATCATAAGAAACGAGTCAAAAATGCAGACGCAAGGGGAAATGGGTAATCAAATATTACAGACGTCCTTTGTAGTCGCTTGCATGGTGTGCAAAGCAAAAAATGTGTAATTTATGCTATTAATAGAGCATGGTTCTCCAACCGGAGCCGTAACCCTAAACTTTCGCACCTGACAAGTAAAACCATTTCAGAATACAATGTTTTTCTCCACTTACAGGGCACATCCCCAAATGTCGGAAAAAACCAAACAAAGAGCTACATCTTTGCACTAAGTAATATTTACTTCTTTAGTGGTGGTTCGCTCAATTTTGAGGAAAACATTTTCATTTACATTTCGAGTGAATTTTTACCCTCATTGTCACTATAATCGCAATCGCCCCTCTTAAAATAGATTTGTGCGCACATTTCATTCAACAGTTCCGTGATTAGTGCTACTCTGCTACATTAATAGTTTTACCAACGCGTCAGGGCTGTCCTTTGTCGGATAACTTTCTAATGTCAGTCAGCAGTTGTAGAGTATTCATTCACAGTCATAGTCATGTTCAATGTGAAGAATCGCTAAATCTATAAAAGTTTCAATGTTAGAGAGTTGCAGACAACATCAGTCAAGTATTCAGCAGTACTGTTTCAAAAGACGTATCCTTTCTGTGTATTAAATGCTGCTTTTCTGTGCTAATTGCTACATTACTGGTATACATACGTAATGTAAGGTTTTCAGTTGGCTCTGCAAGTTTTAGTTAGGTAATAGGAATCAGATGTTGTTTTCTCTTCTCACATAGAACCGAGTGTCAGTAGAAGTAAGACAGAACTCGCTCATTGCGCATTGTTATGTCTTCGGACTTTGCCTATGTTATTTAATTGGAACTGAACTGGTGACTGGAAGTTGTTAAATAATATTTTGTTTTACATTTACTGTACATGTGTTCATTATCCTATTTCTAATCAATTTCATTACATGTGACTGCTGTGAATGTGAATGAACGTGAAAGTGAATTGATTGATATTGATTGTGCAAGGGCTAACAGTGTTGTAGTACTTGAAAGAGTCAAGTTTGATATTAAAGTGTTTTAAAAACCCCAATTGCTTAATTATACATTGGTTACATTAGTGCTCCTCTTCAGTTTGCAAACTGCACTCCCACTGCTTCTATTTGTGACAGTAAGTGACAAAAAATAAATATATTATGACCAAGGTTTATTTAAGCACTAAATTATGAAAACCACAAATCTAGGTTTTCTAGAGTAATTAAAGAAACAGGAAGTTTTAACAGAAGTATAAACGATTTCTTAGCTAAAGGTTCGGTTAGTAGGTTAGTTCAGCTCTGCATTGCATGGCCAAAACTGCACAAGCACTAAGCACAGTCAGCAGTCTAATAAATGATGAGTCATAATCATGGGTGCATATCGTACATTGCATTGATTGTCGAGGTGTGATAAGAAATAGGGCAACTTATTTTAAAAATTAGTTTTCTCAGTAAATAATATGTAGAAAGTCTTACACAGGTTTCCGTTTTGTCAAAAAATTAGTAATATAACTAAATCACTGTATAATGTATCCAATAATCCAAGGAATCGATTTCTCCCTGAACGAAGGTAGCGCTTTTAACTACATGTATATTATATACCTAGGACTTATTCTTATTCTTTTATTGGGTCCAAAGTCCAAGAAATCTAAAAATGAACGTTTTTACTCTTTTAGTAATTATATTGGCTTTCTTAAGTGGGATTAAATTGGGAGATCGAAAAGTTTAAAAAACTTTACTTTTTGCTTATGCTTCTCTTTCCGTTATCATTTATTACTTATCTATTTTTTACGGGCCTCCCAAGCCCCGTATGTTTTGAACCAAGGCTGGCGTAATTCTACTATAAGATAATCTAAGCGAAAATTTTTAAATCCGACTTTTCAGTTTTTCAGAACCATTTGTTGGGCTGCGGATGCATTAAGTATGTATCTTCAGATTTCCATGACTATCGATTATAATGTTGTGGAGGTCAATTCCCCTTTGCCTCCAGGTCCTGGAGTCGGAAAAAAATACTGACTAAAAATTTTCGCTTGAGACAACCTTGTTTGAACTGTATATAGCTAGGTTTCCTGTGATTTTAACGATGGGAATCACACACAATAATATTCAATAACGGGAGTATTTTACGGGACTATAGTAAAGTATGGAATATTTATACACCTAACCTAACTACCTCAGCAGTAAAACCTTCCGATGTTGCGAATTATTTTTGCAAATTACCGTAACGTATCTTTATTTTTTGCCTTTTTTGTTGCAATCAGTATGTAGCTGTGGCTTTAGCTATTTTACTAACTTTACTCAAGCTTTAACTATTTTGCAAACAAATGCATAACGAAAGCTGACCTGCTGCGAATAAGGATGCATCACCATAATGTCTAACGTCAGAGTTAATAAATAGGGTCGGGAATTAACCTTTAACCTTAATTGAATTTCATGGTTATCCATAATATGGTATGGTATTTTTTTGGTTGTCTTATACTAAATACTACCTAAATATGTAATTATAGTATTCTGAGCCATAATGGCCACCAGAGTTGTTTGGCAGAAATCTTAAAAGATATTTCTTCTTTGATATAATATATTTATATATGGATGTACGTGTATGAGACTTTAATGTCTGGAAAAATTAATATCCCTTTGTAGCCAAACAGACTTAGGGAAATTCAAATCAAGAAGTTCTAAAAATAAATGTCTTTGAAAGAAAAATGAAACTAATGAAAGTCTTTCTAAAGAAAACATGACAAGACAACCGATTAATATTACTTCGCCAGACTCGTGGCATTTTTGGGATTCCAATATACGGTCTCCCTTGGGGTAGTGGAAAGGGGTCCTTCGAATGGAATTTGTCAGATAGCAATTATAATGATAGAATACAATTTGTTCACATAATTGTATTATTTTGTAATTTGACTTTGTCTACTATGACTTAACCCTGACTCTGACTAACTAACAAGTATATCGTCATCATAATAATCAAGTACGACTCACGACCGCATAACTAAACCATCAGCCTTCCTACCACCACAGAATAATTTTGGGGCACGTTGGGCAATACGTAAATTGTTAGTAATTCTCTTGAGCAAAATGACAAATTTGGAGAGAGAAAAGAAAAGAGAGATATGACATATTTATTTATCTGTCCAACTGACCTTACATTTAAGACTCGCCATAAATGACTAATAAATAAATCACATAAATTAGTACTGCTATAGTGCTTATAATGTAATAATATAAATAAATGTCATGGTCAGTTCTTATGTAAGAAATGCCGTATGATGTATTGATTAGCAATTAGATTACGTATTGCTATTTATTTGCTTTTCTATAAGATAAGTCTACGCAATTCTAATCAGCTACTATATAATGCAGTGTGAAAAGTAAAGCGTTTTACTTTATTGCCAAACAAAGACAAGGGTAGGTGTTTGATAGTAAGGTGCAATATAAGTAATATTTATTTTGTTTTTGTCTATCCATAAATATAGGATTGTCAATTTCACCTTTGACAGAGACTCCTTCATTTATTTATTGATCAATGCGGATTTTGTGTATTTGCTGAAGAAACCTCAACGATGAATTATCTGGGTCCTCTCGGAAGAGTTTTTGGAAATCTGAAAGGTCTTTACAGTGGAATAAATGGAGCTACTCTAACTGGTGCTATTGATGTCGTTGTCGTCGAACAGGACGATGGTTCACTAAAATGTTCACCGTTTCACGTTCGCTTCGGAAAATTAGGAGTACTGAGAAGTAGAGAAAAGGTACTTACCTACAACTGTTTACTGTTTATACCTCTCAAATTAATATAGTTAGTTTTTTTGATATTTATGAATGCAAATATTGTTATTGAAAGTTAAATTAGTTGTAGAGGATTTTGTGGTGTCAAATTAATTTTGTGCAATTTATGCAGGTTGTGGATATTGAAGTGAATGGAGTTGTTGCGCCATTGCGGATGAAACTAGGAGATTCCGGAGAAGCATTTTTTGTTCAAGAAGTTGACTTTGATGACGAGTTCGATGACGAAAATCTTGCAACGTCACCTTTACCCTCGTCTCCGCAGCTTTCAGATTCCGATACTCGCTTTAAAAATCTGAATTCCGTGGAAGCGGATACAGAAAATAAAACTGGAAACGATGTAGCAATCACAATTGACAATGATATAATTGGGACTGAAAATGGGAATGGAGGAGTCACGGAAGCAACGATCGTTGAAGTTCCTGCATTAGCAAAACCGGATGATCCGAAAGGTCGAAAAAGACGCAGAAAAAGGAGAAAGAATCAGGTTGTTTGTGCATGTTCCTGTTCTATTTCTTGTTATTACGTAGTATTTTTAGAGTTTTGAAAAGGAATGCAAAGCAAGAAAGCAGCACGTAGGTAGAGACCGCTTAGTACGCCAATTCAGTTTTTAGTGTACAGGTCGCAGGGTATATGTACACTAACACGGTACAGATGCGTGACAACGACAGAGGCACAATAGACAATGTGGGTTAAGTCAGTTCATGACTTTAGGGTTTAAAACTAATAACGAACTCGGGATAGAAAAATGTTTTGTTTATCTGGTTTATCTTCTACCATGTTGACAATCGGATATTTTTATTTGGATGGCAGGGGTCCAAAAGTGATATAAAAGTCGACATGCCTCTTTCCTCTACTCCTTCTAAGGAACACGTGGAAACCAACGAGACAATATTTAAGATGGATGAAGAATTGTCGGGGACTGCTGATGGAATCAGAGATTTAGATTTAATGATGTGTGATTCCTTATCTTCCAACGTGCAACAAAACCGGAGCTATCATCGGGACTTCTTCTCTGACACGGAGGTAGAGGCCACCGCAACTCCGCAAAATTCACGACCTTCCACACCAATATGCTCAGACTCTGAGTATGAGTTTAGTAAAGCACAAAAGGTAAATTACTTTTATAAAACATTCAATTTTTTTGGAAGCTGGATTTATTTCTTTAATAGTTCTATAAGAATAAGAATATAATTATAAGAATGAATATTCATGACCAGTTTATTTATTTCCTAATTTAATGGTTTTGAATTTTACTACAAAAGGAAGGAGAAGATGAGGAGGTTGGCAAGTGGCCATGGGGTGAACTGCCTTCAACTGGGACTACTACGCCTGCCACTACACCTATGATATTACCTACCGTTACAATTGGCCATGAAAAAAATTCATCTGGAAAAACGAGTAAGATTTTTAAACAGAATGAATTATATGCAAAAAAGCTAAACAGGTTTTTATGTATGTTGCTATATTTTTATTTAAAGCGGAAGATCATTTATCCAGTGATGATGAAAACTCTCATGTAAATCGGTCAAATTCAGAAAATAAGTCAATGCTGGCTGGTATGTTTTCATTTATGAAGAGAACTAATACACAAGGAAGCGGTGCGGTGTGTGATACGACAGGGGTATATCTCGACGATCTCAATCTTCAAGACCCCGAAGTTGCGGCGTTATATTTTCCCAAGTTTGGAAAAGAGGTAACGTAAAGGCCTATTTTTTATTTAGAGTAGCTAGAGTATAGCGCAGCATTAGATAAAGCATCGCAAATAAACCGAAGTGTTCTAAACGTGTTATTCATAACATAATCGTTGGGCAAGCCCCAACATATTTTGCATTGTTTTAATCTTATCTTGCAATCCGCAACCCTCACCTCAGGCCAAGGATAAAGATAACATTTACAGTTCACGATAAAATTATCGTTGGTGACTGAAGATTTCGAAATCCAGGTATAGGCGTCATAGAAAACATCTAGGGACATGGAAATAAAATAAAATAAAATAGTAATCCATTATTCCATTATTATTATTATTTATTCATTCATTCAAATCCAATGATTTGACCAAAGTCTAATTTCAAGTATAATTTACGGTCCAAATACAAAATGTGTGTTAAGCATATTTTTCCTTTGTTTTTGATCTACTATCGTTTTATTTAAAATACTGTAATGGTAACATTGTAGACTAAATTTCATTATGTGTTTTGCAGATAGGGGCAGATAGGGGATTAGGGGAAAAAGACCACGACGAAGATGGAGAATCAGGAAAGGGAAGCTCCCTTCCTCAATCGCCTGTTCCAGGATCTTCTCCAAAAGCTACTCTATTGTCTAACTATATGGAGGAAAACCAATGGCAGCACCCTGGTAAAACACATTATTAAACTTCACCGTAATCGTTAATTAATTATTTTAGGGACTTTTAGAATAATTTGGTATCTTATTTTCAGAAATGGCAGATCCGCAATTCGAAGCTTTATCTGTATGTGGAGGATCTCTTGGATTGTTTGACCAAAGTCAGCTTACTTATGACGAATTAGTGGAAAATCCTGAAATACTTTTAAATACATCACCAGAATCTATAGTTGTGAAAATTGATGGCAAACTAGTTCCTTGGCCTGCAGCTTTTCCTCAACTGCTATCTACTACATTTTTTAAACGACCTTTACCATCTCATGTTTATGCAAGGTTAGTCAACTTCCAAGATTAATAAAATTAGGGGTCCGTGAAACCTTTACACGTTTTTACAAAACGAAAAACAAGAATTATGAATATTATTTTATGTAGTTGTCATCATTTTTTTAAATTGTCAAGCCTAGAAAACAATCCTTTTTGTTCTATTTTCCCAATGATTTGTGTGAAAATTAGAAATTATAAAGTTATATCTCCAAAGTTTTGATTTTGAGCACTGAGATGTAAATCAGTGATTTAAATTATTCTAGATTAATTGGACAATACATGAAAAAAGATTATTCCTCAACCAATAGCCCTACAAACAGTTCAGGGAATGCAAAAGACGCAGGATCAAAGAAAGGATATTCATGGTTCCCCTGGAGAAGATCCCATAACTCGGCTACTCAGGAAAGTTCCAACGAAGAAAATGTGCAGTCTTCCCCGGAATCCGTCGGTTATGAAAAGGAGCGACATAATAATAATAACGAAATGAACATTAGGCAAATACAAGGTTCTGCGAAATCAAATGGGAGCGCCGGTAAGAAGGAGGTTGCAGTGTCATTGACTTCTTCATCGGATGAGTCAGAAGGGGGTGGAGGTGGTGGTCGAGAAGAAAAGACTGGACGAGGTAGCCGAACTGGAACAGCTCCTGGGATAATCAATGTTACAAACCCAGGAATTGAAAAGTTTAAAAAGTCCCTAAGGTTGACATCGGAGCAACTGGTTAGTGCAGTACCATTTGTAAAGTTACCAGCTGAAATTCTTATTCTTTTGGTATAAAATAGAAATTGCAACAAAAATCCTTATATTATTGTGATTTTTCCTTGCGCAGGCTCTACTTGGTCTTCGGTATGGTCAGAATGAAGCAGTTTTCAGTGTAACGACGGCGTACCAAGGAACATCAATTGCCCGGTGTCACATTTACTTGTGGAGGTACGATGACCGCGTTGTTGTATCTGATATCGATGGCACAATTACCAAATCAGATGTGTTAGGACATATTCTACCAATTATTGGGAATGATTGGGCCCAGTCTGGAGTTGCTCAATTATTTACTCAAATCCAAGATAATGGATACAAAATGTTGTACCTGTCAGCTAGAGCTATAGGTGAATTTTTATAATTCCTAATACGTATAATAAATATTAAATATATTTCTTACATTTTCTATGTCTTGTAAAATTGCAGGCCAAGCGTCCATTACAAGGGAATATTTAAGATCTATTAAGCAGGGGGACGTTACACTTCCGGATGGACCCCTGCTTCTTAACCCTACTTCTTTGATGTCTGCGTTTCATCGAGAAGTAATTGAGAAAAAACCAGAGGATTTCAAAATTGCCTGTCTTAAAGACATTCAAGTAATGAAAATTTTTTGTTTGGTTTTCTTTATTGTAAGTACTGCCCTAAATTTTATTTATGCGTTTCATGATGAATATTTTTAGACATTATTTCCTGAAAATCCATTTTACGCTGGTTATGGAAATCGAATTAATGACGTTTGGTCTTACCGGGCCGTGGATATCAATATATCCCGAATTTTTACTATCAATCACAAAGGGGAACTTCGTCACGCTCTCACCAACACATTCCAGTCATCGTAAGTAATTTATTTATTAAAAAAGAATCAGTAAAGAAGTAACAAAAATTAAATAACTGCTCTACTATTAAAATTGTAACGCATAAGAATTCATTTCTGAAAGTTGGTGTAGAAATAATTTATTAGCAAATGTCCTCTGTGTGACACTGTCTTTCTTTCTTGTTTTCTGCAATAGATATATTGGTCTGAGTCATATTGTGGGAGATATTTTCCCCAAATATTGACTTCTGTGCCGAGTCTTAAATGAAACCTTTCTGTGATAGGTATTTCTTTTGTTCGTTAGATGTTGCATCCTGCTTTTGTTTTACATACCTAATTCTGACTTGCGTTTTACGGATACTATACAGATAAACCCTACGTTTATTACCCAAAAGACAATAATAGGCTCTTTGGTGTCTCTAGTGTTGTTATAATGCTTATCAGATTTCCCCTAATTAACCTCACTGCGCGATTTACATCTCTTAGAATTTCTGCCTGTTTACGCAACTAACAATTTAGAGTAAAAGCAGAAATGCAGTCATCACATGACTCTTTTGTGACTCTATTTCGGTTTTTACAATGGTGTGTGATATTAAACTTGCGTATAGCAGATTAGTCCTGCTATGCATCTTGAAATTGAGAGAAAGTAAACAAAAGTTCGAAGTACTAGAAAATGACACAACTTTTTATTTGTTTCTTGCAGCTATACCAGTTTGGTGGAATTAGCGGAGCATATTTTTCCAGCTTACAAATCCTTGAAAACTTACAGTCAAACAGATGGGTACAATAATTTTGAGTTTTGGAGGATACAAGTACCGATTGTTCCAGGGAAATTTGAAGAACAAACTGTGCAGCAACCAGCAATTAAATCTTAAGTCATTCTCATCGCAAGATTAGTTCTCTAATAAGTCGGCGTCATAAATGCAATCATGCTCTGGATTTGGAAAGGAAGCGGAATCAGAAACCCAAGTAGATTTGAGGAATGAGATTGAGGAAATTATACTAACACAGAAGAGCTTCCAGTCCAGTTACTATTTACGTATTATTAGTGCCGTTTTATTATCAGTTATTGTTCTTCGAGATTTGTTCGCTGGATCCCGTGTTTCTTTAAGAAATTGAATTGGTTGATAATTTTTTTGTTATTTGACAATTTTCATGTAACTGATGAATTCCTAAGTAAATTATAATAAGGTACATTACAACAAAATTGAGTTGTATGAGTCTCTTTAGTAAATATTGTAATTTCCAACCTTGCCTTTACTGGTAATCTGGCTCGATTGCAGTATCAGAATCGACCATTTCAATATCGATAAGCTAAGCGGGAACCTCAGTCAATCTATATTTGTTAAACGGGGCGGTTTTCAAATGTCCATTCTATATTATGCAGTGCTGGTTTTGTGTCTTCCTTATTCGTTTCCCGGAATTCACATTTTCAAACACAAAAGTTACCATTTTTGTTAAAGTCAAGCTCTCTACTTTATTTGTCAGCCATATTAGTATTCAATCTGTAAAACTAGATTTGTCTATAATTTACAATACAGAGTTAATCATGACAAAGACAATGACGCAATTCAAATCAAAGAATTGTGAATTATCTACAACGATAACAATTAGTACTTGTTCTGTGTTAGGTTCAGAAACTTTATAAGTAAGATTTATGTTTCATTACAAGCACCCTCCTAATTTTATTTAGCGTATAATTGTTTTTGTTGAAATATATATCTGGTATAAGTGTCGCAGACTCGGTGTAAGGCGATGTCAGTCTCATTGTCAGACTGCATGAGTCATAGAGTCCATTTAGTCCGTTTAAGTCATACTTCATAATTTAATGAATTAAATGATACAATGTTAACATATACTATATTCACATGATATGGCAAACACCAATGAAATACTACCGTTGCGAATTACAAGTCAACATCACAAAAATTCATTTAGTCAAACTGATAATGTTTTTCGGTAATGTAATATCTAATGCTATTTATATAATGTAGCTATTATTGCCTGCCTCAATCACAGAGGTAAATCAAAACGATGGAAATTAAAATTATATGAATTCAGTTATTGTTCATCATTTGTAGTTGTAAGAATCTCCAAGCTTTCCCTGGTATCGGTCAAGGCCCTCGTTTTCATTGATGTAATAATTTTTGTATTCTTTGGATTCGCTGCGTTTATTGACAAGACTCCTTAAAGATATATTGGAAATTATGACATGTATTCCATTCGATGGGGTTTTTGGGAACCGCAGTTAGAGATAGTCGGTATAGTCAATAGTCAACACACTTTTCTCATGCATAGGGTCCACGTGTGAAAAGTAAAGACACGAACTGTATTGATGTACCATAATTCTAAAAATTGAAAACAATGATGCAATAAATTGACATGTAAATGGAAATTAGAATTCCGAGTTTTCTACGCGGGTGCCATTTCTGTTTAGTTTGTCATCCGATTAACTGTACCCTTCATGCACAGCGGGCTTACATATATGTCATCAATATTCATAACTAACCACGAAACAACAGGTTTCGAAGTTGAAGGGCATGATTTTTTTGAAAACCCCAAGTTCATTTCCATCTTAATGCAAACCACATTCAAGGTATCCAATTGCACATCATAAATCGTCTTTTTAGCACCTTATCGATGAGCGTAGTGCAAATACTAATGCAGTTCAACTTTTTTTGTGGTTCAACTTTTTTGTGTGGTTCAACTTTTTTACTTTCCTAAAAATAATGACGTCCATGTTTTATTAGGAGAAGAGTTGCACAACTCATTTAATACTCTTACCACTTAAAGGGTTGTGTTACAGGACATCCGGAGTGATTTTAGCATATGTGTGCTTCCTACTTTTGTTCCATTGTTTTAAGACGTTGAAATGAAAACATTTTCTTTTAGCTTCTTTTACATATTGACAGGGAATCGAAACTTTTTTCTACTGAACATTAATGCGGTATGGACAAAGACAAAATTTTACATGTCCATTGTTCAATACGAGGCGAGAGTCACAATATCCGGATCAGAGTTGGAAAAACTTGTGACATTAGGATTTTAGCATACACCTCTTCTCGTTTACAAACTTTTGATAGTCTCAAGTTTCTATGAGTTTACACGAAACATTCCTATTTGAGGGAATTGAAGGAAGGAACTGTATCTTAAATAAAATATCTTTCCTTAAAATACAGGCCATTATTATCTATCTTAAATAATTAGTATTTTTTTCCATACTTTAGGACAACGGATCATTTGGCAAGGTACCTTCACCTTCTATTCTAAATATTCAGAGGGATTCCATTTATGGTATAAATTGTAAAGTAATAAAGCTACCGCTTTGTGTCTTTACAATGTTACCATATCCGCCCATAATTATCAAGCTTTTAGATATTGCTTATTGACAATTCTAAGTGCAGTTCCGTGAGTCATGATTGATAAGGAGTTGGACTGCAAATTAGTCACACTTTTTATCACCAAAATGTTTTTACAAACATTTCAATGTTTAGACAATTTTTAACATGAAATGAGTAATTAGTTTCCTGCATTATATATATTATGTTTAATGCAAAGTTACGCATATAGGAATTTGGTTATTATGAGCCAATAGACTTAACTTTAACCAACACAAAGAGTCATAAAAACTTGTACACGTACATTTTTTACGGACTTTATCATTTATACGGCAAAAAGTATGAGCGAAATGCAGAATAGTGTAGATGTAGCAATTTACATGTACAGACACAGAGATGCTGTTGTTTACGAATTATGATGTGTATGTAAGTGTGCAGCAAGAAATAGTTGGAGCATTAAGCATAATATTATTTTGTATGCATGCTACAAGTACAAGTGCTACATTAAAAGTGCAGAAAAATAAACATGTTGAAGTTGAAGCAAACATGAATATAAAATGAAAGTTACACTACAAGAGCACCAATACCTAAAAGAATTGCAAGAGAATTGTTGCTGTAGATCGATTATGTATCTTGTATTTAGTTATTGCGTGTCCTATCCATCATTATTGGAATTACTAGCTCAACATTAAAAGTTTACATACATTTGCAGCCACAGCCACAGCTATAGATCCTGATAACAGCAACCCAACCCCAACATGCTAAGATGAATTACGAAGTAACAACGCTATGGCATGATTATTATAACACAAATTAGGCATTCACTTACAATCTCTTCTTAAATATTGTGTACGTAGAATAAAAGCAATTGCGCTAGCCGCTCTGGTTCTGGTTTCCTCATCAGCTACATTATATTATTACGCTATGTCATAATTTGAGTTCGCTCGCCACCATCAGTCAACTCATTTGCAAAGGTTTATTCAGCGTATGCCTTTCTTTACGTAAGCAAATGAAAGCACAATGAGTTATTAATTAGGTGGATAATTATGTAACTTATCTTCACGCTTTACTTACATTATTTTAATGTTTGGCCGTTTGGCTATTAAAATGTGATTCAATATTAAAATATGATTCATTAATATTAATGATTAACAATATTGATGTTTGTAGCTTAGTAATTGCGCTTGATTTATTTTTTAGACCTTATTCGTCGTTTGCATACAGGAATGTCTCATAATGTCTTATCAAGCACCATTGCCCTTGCAGTCTACTATTTATGAGTATGTAGTGTAGCATGTAACGTATATTAAAAGAAGTAGCCTCGTTGAGCTACGCAAAATATTAGGAAATTGAAATAACTTAAATAACAAATTATTTACACAAGGCCAACGCGAGTTCGAAAAACATACAGTTAGTTCACATACCTAAATATTATCATAAAGTATAAATGATGTTATTAGGATTTCATAGATAAAAGCAAAGGCAGTCCGCATCTGTTCAGATTATTCAAATCTGATGGATTTCATCCCAGCAGTTCCAGCATCCATTTCTGTGAGATATCTTTAATGTTGCAGGTCAAAGTTCCAATTGGTAATTCCGCCCTGCTCCAAAACAAAAGTATTAATAAGTAAAGAATGTCACTGGAACTTTTCTAAGTCTATATATAGAAGTACAGGGCATTGCTTAAAGTTTTTCAAACTTACTTTTTCTTATGTGGACCGAAGAAATTGCGGATTCTCTTGCTCCAAACTTGAAATATGTTCATGGGTTTATAACTAGAAAAGGAAAATGTAGGAATTATTGTTGGATACTCTCTCACAGCCTACATATAAAAATCTGATACGATTGTTAGCGCTTGCCGCAAGTTTTATTTACCTACATTTCTCATTGACAATGAATCTATTGTGAATATAAATATTGCAAAGTGTAAAATCAGTAAGCCGAACTAAATGTGAGACTACAATGTAAATGTCATAGGTAGAACGTACATGGTTTTATATGAATGCGATGCGAGATATAAAGAAAGAAATAATAAAAAATAAGGATTCAATGAACATACCATAACCGTTTACCATACAAAATGTGTATAGAATGATAAAAGCAATGGAAAAATAGCAGCGGAAAAGTCTAAGTGTATAATGCAGTCGGAAAACAGTGGAGTGACATGCAGAAGAGTTTTATGGTTGACTTACTCAAAATTTTTTATGCATTGTTGGTTACCCCAGTTTCTTATCACAACATGACCATCATTCGTATCTTCCGTAACCCATTTTTGACTCGAAGACTCTTCATCGTACATCTATATACATTCATCAGTCAGCCGGATATGCATACAAATACATTGCTTTAGAATAAGAAATTTTTCTGTCACAGATTAATTCAGGAAATAGATGTATGGTGTAAAAACCTCTTGAGTAAGATTCCCTACAGCGTTGTCCAAGGAAAGCACAACTGTGTGTTCCGGTAGAGTGTCCACCGTTGGAGTTGTTAGTGTCCCGTTAACATTGAAGTGATCCCAAGACCATTTTTGCCTCTTGGAAAGCAAAATGAATTTCCGAGGTCCACTAACAACTCTGCCCTGGGATTGGCTGTTTCCACTAGCTTCCAAGGCTAACCATTTCTGATTCTCGGCTCCAGTCCATAGTGAGGTGACTATTGGAGAATCCCGACTGAAACTGCTTCCTGACACAGTTATCACCTACACCAATAGATCAAGTATGCAAATATTTGGTTACTCTTTAGGTACAACAGGAATAAACGCTGAAATCCAAACTCTCTCATTTCCATTTCTATTCCTATCACGAATTTTGCACATTTCCATATCAATTTTTAGATGAGAATGGTACATAGTGACTGAATGAGTATAAATAGACTCATACATGCTTTGCTAGAATTTAGTTAAGTAGATAAAGCATGTTTTCCCGACATAAACCAAGAAGTAGGGTATCTACAGCAATTTCACTTGCGATAATATATTTCCTGTGTACACGGTGTCGCACAATCGTAAGTGGTAAATTACATTTCAGTTGCTGAATGTACAGTACAAATTAAAAATGCATGAATTTATGCAAAATTCTTCCCGTGGACAGTAAAGAAATTATTCCACTACCATTTTGAAAGGTTTCTTAAGAAAAAACATGGAAACCCGAATATTTTTAACCAATTTTCCTAAAATCGCTAAAAATCTCCCAAACCTCAAGATCCCAAGTATTTCAATTTCAAATGCCCTTTCTAGTGATAATTTTTGCTATCTACCTATCTTAATATCTTAGCTTTTATTTTTACCAGAATTGAAAAGTAACCCTTATGGTTCTGTGGCACCCTGTAGAGAACGAAAGATAATATTTATGAGATGCAGGAAAAGACTTGCCTTTTTGTTAGCCACACTGTTGATCACAAAGTATTTTCCGTTATCAAACTGAAACGAGGCTTGGACGCTTACCGAAAGCGCACAGGAAACAAATATACCTAAGCATGCGAGTAAATTCAGTCCATTTGTATTTCCAGATCTTCCTAAAGGACAAATAGAACTAAGCTTCACAAAGTTCATTTTGATACTGTGTACACTGCACTGGATTCCGAATTCTGATTTTACTGTTGGTTACTAAACTACTTTGTAGTCTGTAAAACAGAACAAAATTATTTCCTGAATCTCATACCACAATTGAACACCCGACTTAAGACTTTAATGATGAATGCACAAATGGAGTAGCTTAGCTAAATAAGATGTGCTACTGCTACTGTGCTTTGTTTGTTACTGAACCAAAAGCTAAGAATAAGGAGCGGATGAAATGAGAGTGGAGTCTGCTGAGTAACTAACTGACTGAGCTCATGTGAAGTGGAGTGCAGATAATCAAACATCACATCACAACTACCCCAAGTTCTTCTATGCATAAATAATGCTACTTTATTTTTATTAGGTAGCTTTTGCCTACTATCTATTTACTCACTATACATTCAACATTCACGCTTAAGAAATACTGTACAAGATTCATAGCACACTGCAATGCAATCTAAAGCTGAATTACAGACATAAAGTTTAAAAACACTCTTTTGTACCATTCTCTTTAAGTCATACTGTACATACAATATGCTACCCTAATATTTGTACTACCTTTTTACTGAGTCTTATAAACTCTACTGAAATAGTTACGCTGCTAACGTCATACGAATTTAAAGTAAATTCTGAATTCTCTTATGCACAGGTATTAGGTACTATAATTAGCATAAAGAAACCCATGTAATTTTAAACATTAATTTTTTATTGTGGACTTCAAAAGTCTCATTCTAATGTCAAGGTATACCTTTTTTAAAGCTCATATAACTTTTAGGGAACCGTAAGACAATATGATTTAGCGGTTGATAAGTACATATTATTCATATATTGGATTTAATATTGTAGATTGCTATTGTTAGAACTAAACTTTTAAATTCTTTCATTTAAAACTGTAAAGTTGACTTGACTTGTCACCATTCTCACAGTACCCACAGTGTCATGTAACGATAATTGTACTTGATTCACCATAGGAAAGTATTTTACAAGTGAATGAAAATAGAGTAAAGGCATTATTCTCAAGTGATGTATGGTTGATG